>LTAE01010440.1:0-16843 GCA_001647135.1 Pontederia paniculata
TATACTTTACTGTAGATTAATTAATATTAAACACCCTTAGTTCCAAACAAATTTTAATTGAACATTAATCATACAAGTCATTAGTAGTTCAGCATTAGTAAATAAGAAAAATGATTCGCCACATAAGAGTCATCATATATATCTTAATATATGAATCTATACTTCTCCCATTTTTCCAGATTAAATTATCTCTTAATTTATCTTCTCCTTGCATTATAGAATTTAATTATTAATCATCCTTGTTGGTGGAAGGATTATTCTTAATACCACGGCTACTCACCTCATGTTAATCCAAAGTAATATCTGATAGTTTATTTCCCTTTTTTTTGAATAGAGTGCTTCGTCAATGTCTTCCCCTGGTGGCTGCCATGGCATCTGACGGTGTGTCCACAGCATCTAATGGTGATGAGACCTAGCAGAAATTCCATAGCTAAATCCCAATGGAATTGACCTGCTACCCAAAAATTAAATCAATACCCCTCCGAGAATAGTCATGGAATTTCTTAATCGATGTATTAACATACCGGAGGCGATTCGACAGAGACGTAATGTTGAACAGTGAAATTTCTTCGGAGATTGGCGCTCGACCCTAAGTCATGCGCCCTCCACGGCATTACTCGATGCGCCTATCGGTGTGTGCGCCCTGGTGAGCTCGTCATCGTCGTGTCCTCCGATACTCGAGTCGTGGCCGGCAGCTCCGTGGTCGGCGGCGTCCTGGCAGCGGACGAACGAGGGAAACGTCGAGTGGCGGCCGATGTCGACGCAGCGTAGAAGAAACAATCATCCCCTTTTATAACTTGTAGGACACTTGTCACACATCAAGTGGCTGATCACATTTTTTTATTTTTTTATTTATTTCTTTGCCCTCTATAAAAACGAATTTACCCTTGTTAATTCAAGGAATAACGATTGTATCCTAGGCCTTCTTGGGCTCTTTTGTGCTGAGCTTACAATACTCCAAATGTGTGATAAAGTTATCAGAGCAGATGGAAACACTGTCGTTTTGTCTGAAAAACAGAAAATGGATGTTATGGATGTCATTAATGGCTTTGCCTGTGAAGCACTAAGAACGCTTTGTTTGGCCTTTAAGGATATAAATGAAGATGAAAATGAGCGAGAGGTTCCTGCTGCTGGTTACACACTGATAGTGTAACACCCTCGATTTCATTCAAGATATTGTTCGTTTTGGGCCCGGCCCGCACGAATTTAAAACGCGTTTTGAATGATAAGAAAGGATGCTACATATAAGCTCATGACCACCTCCGTGTTTTGTCCATGTGGGACTAACTTTCATTCTCATCATCATCTTGGGGCCTTACAATCTTCCCCCCTTCGAGGCTCAACGTCCTCGTTGAGTCGACCCACATGGTTCAAGTGAGCATGCGAGGTTGGCTCTGATACCTTCTGTAACAGGACTAACTTTCATTCTCATCATCATCTTGGGGCCTTACAATCTTCCCCCCTTCGAGGCTCAACGTCCTCGTTGAGTCGACCCACATGGTTCAAGTGAGCATGCGAGGTTGGCTCTGATACCTTCTGTAACACCCCCGATTTCATTCAAGATATTATTCGCTTTGGGCCCGGCCCGCACGAATTTAAAACGCGTCTTAAATAATAAGGAAGGATGATACATATAAGTCCATGACCACCTCCGTGTTTTATTCACGTGGGACAAATTTTCATTCTCATCATCATCTTGAGGTCTTACAGATAGTTGTTTTTGGCATTAAAGGTCCAGTACGCCCAGGAATCAAAGAAGCTGTTCAAACATGCATAGCTGCCGGTATCAAAGTCCGAATGGTTACTGGAGACAATATTAATACTGCCAAGGCAATAGCTAAAGAGTGTGGCATATTAACAGAGGATGGCTTAGCAATAGAAGGACCAGAGTTTCGTGCCAAGAACCCAGAAGAGATGAAAGATTTAATACCAAGAATTCAGGTTGTTGTTTAACTCTTCTCATACAACGAGGGGTTATGATTTCACAAATACTAATTAATATTGATTATTTTAATTATCCATCATGCACATTGGCATTTTAACATTTAAACACATTGGCATCTTAGTTCTTTTTTTGTCTTACTAGCTTGCATTTATAGGTCATGGCTCGATCATTGCCTTTGGACAAGCACAAACTGGTTACGAATTTGAGGAATATGTTTAATGAAGTTGTTGCAGTGACTGGTGATGGAACCAATGATGCTCCAGCACTTCACGAGGCAGACATTGGGTTGTCAATGGGCATTGCAGGAACAGAGGTGTGCTTTGTTTTCCTTTTATAGTAATTCTTACTGCTATAGGATGGACGTTTCTTATTTATACAACCCATTATGTCTAGAGGACTACACTAAAGGCATCACTTTCCAGACAATTTCGGCTTCTTGCATGCCCCTAAAAAAATTTTTGCGTCTTACATTAGCACGTAAATGATTCCTTTATGGACATGTCGCTTCTATTTTTTAGTTATTTGATCAGCTTGGAAGTTTCAGTTACTTATGGTGCTGAACATAATGATTAAATCCCTGATAGTAAATGTGCCATCTTCTCTAAGGATTATCTATGTTATCTTATCCTTGATAACAATTTTGTACTTGTACCTTCAATTTTTTTGTTTCTAGGTGTTTTTCGTACGCATGGTATATGCTTGTTTTTTTATAGCTAAAGGTTACACATTCCTAGTTCTTCCAACCAATTTTTGTTAAAGCTGTCATCATCGTCATTGTCTCATTGATAGATGTGGATCTAGGTCGAAAGAATATGATTCTTCGAATATTTGTTTCATGAAAACTTTAAGACTTGCATTTGGATATATGTATGATCAACATGGATGAGCTCTCCCACCTAACTCAGGGGTCGTCCTGACCGTCATAAGCCAACAATGTGCCATGGGAGGTGACGAGTATTTCTCCGCATCCTCTCTCACACTTGCTCGGCACGGGCCCGGAGTGCACGTGCGGCTGGTCACCCTCGAGCTCAAGGTCCAGCGACAGTTATAGTCCAAGTTTTTTCTCCTTCCTTTCCTTTCTTCGTCACCCTCCCTCGCACCACCTCCTCCTCCACCGGCAGGATGCGTCCCAAGCTGCACCATCTTAAAGGAGGTTGGCAGAACTGCAGAAGTATCGATGCTCCTGTTCTCCTCGTCCTCACTGGAACTCTACGAAGAAGACCATTGTTTCAAGTGTTTGTGGTATGGCCATTTTGCTTGGACATGTGCTGGTACGGCATGGTGCTTTCACTATGGACAAGATGGCCACTGGCAACTTCGCTGCCCTCTGCCGCGACCAGTGAGGATAGCGATTCACAAAGACAAAGTGCCATCGTCTGGATAAGTCAAAAAGACACCATAACTAACAAAGATTGTGCCACCGGAGACAATGAAGACGAAGGTCTCACACAAGAAGCTGATTCCGAAGAGGGCTGCATCAAAGCCTCCTTAAATAGCCATCCCATGGTCGCCGGTCATCCAACGAAATGTGGACTTACTGCGCACTTGCCTTGTGGGTTTGGCCTCCAGGGATACTAAGGATCTCTTCTTCACACATGTGACCCGTCTCTTAATCCTCGGTGCCGAAAGGCGCTTCTACCTCTTTGGTTTCTCGGATCGTCTTTGCCTCCTCATCTCTGGGTTGTCACAACAAAGACATTCTTTGCTGAGCTCACCTTTCCCTCTCCACCCCGATGGCAATATTACATGGCGCCTGTGGACAAAACATGATTGAGCATTCCTAGCGTTACCCATGACTTTGACGAATGTCCTCCCTAGAGGCGTCACCCCACATTTGATGTATGTAGAGACAGTAGCGGCACTTGGAACCTTTAGCCTTCTCCTAGCAATAGAGATCCACACCATCGGCTCAAACAACATATCCACCAGTAAAGCCAGTATGGAGCTTCAATCAGGACACCAGCCTTCATCGTCAGTTGTCCACCGCATTGGTCCCAGCTACTTTATCATCTGCCTCATCGTTCCATCGGACATGATTAGATAGGCAGCCGTCGAAGTCAACAGCCACCCAACACAGTCGTCGTCGGCAACATCCAACAGTCAGAATGGCAGCGCAGAAACCTTGTATCCTGACATGCTTAGAGCGTCAACGCGTGACAAGGAGTAGTGCAACCCTACAAGTAGGAACAAGTTCAGCAGCCCCTTCACTAACCCTAGCCACCCATCCTCCCTACTTGTCAGCATGCCACTGACCAGCCAAAGAACTGCACCTAGCCCCATTACAACCGCACCTGAACCACCAATGAGAGACACATCCAACCAGTCATCCACTTGTGCACCTAACCCAACCCATAAACTAGTTCCACCCGATCCTGAACCAAATCCAACCCCACTCCATGAGCCCGAACCTAACTCAACCTCAACCCCACCCTTGGTTGAACCTAACCACATCCCTCATGAGTTTAAGCTCAAGCTAGCTTCCCCCAACCACCATGAGCCTGAGACCACAGTCGGCCTCCACTTCGACTTAAGCCAAACCCCTCCACTAGCGGGCACTCGTCGCTAGTTGCTGGAAAGCCATCACCGAGATTTCTTCATTATAGTCGCCACCAGTGACCCTAAGAGACCTACCTCCTTTCGGCACCTCCATTACAAACATCACCTTCAGCAACTCAGGCCCTACAAAGTGGCAGCTCCAGCACCCCCTACGCTTGAATGTCGTTGCCACTACTTGGTCGACTGACATGATTGAAGCCACCTGCGGCTCATTGGACTCATATGACCTTCTCTAAGACCAAGGGAGGATGTGCTCCTTGTGGCCGAAGCTGCAACTTTCTGGTTGTTCCAGGGCGAGAGTAATTAGAGTGCGACTCCAGGCCATGCAAGTATGCACACTCGGTCTATGACCTTAAGGACGGACACAGTTTCCCCATGAAGGTCCTCATGGAATGCACGAGGCCTCCGTGAGGCCCAGAGGTGGTGGAACTTAGGTCGTTACTTACGAAAATAGGGACCCGCCATCATCATGCTTTAGGAAATAGCTTATATAGTGTAGCGATCAAACATGGAAATAGATTGGGGATTTGGATCTCCAATAGCCTGGTAGGCCATTCGGGAGGTTGTGTTATCTCATGGTGGGCATACCTTTTCGACATCATTGACTCATGGTGTGACAAATTCTAGATCTCGATCCGTGCACATTGTGAGGAAGATGCACACTTGTACCTCCTTTCGTGTGTGTTTGGCCCACATACAACGACACTGTGAGATACACTATGGGAGGAGCTATATCGCCTCCGCTCGCACCTATTGGAGGCTCGTTGGCTGATTGGACGATCGTTCGATCAGGGCGAGGTAGGGACACATGTGTAATCAATTTTAGAGATTTCATTGACCCCTAGTTGTTGGTCGACTTCTCGACAACAAATTTCAGATTCACTTGGAGGAGCAGAACCTCATAATCTGCTGGTTAATGACTTGATAGATTTCTCGGTTAGTTGGAGATTGTTGAGGCCCACCACCTTGCGGACGTTTAGGCCATGGAGCGACCATTCTCGGATCACACCCATCTTTTGTGGTGGTCCAACGTGGATCATATGGTGAGCTTCTAATTTAGGTTTGGGTGGTCTTGGGCCTCTTGGCTTCTAGAGGAGGGGTTTAGACAAACAACTAGTTACAGAGTGGTGGCACCACACACCAACATCTAGCTCAATGGCCAGGACCTTGGGTTCCCGACTCACGGCCCTACATGAGTGTCTAAGGCGGTATCGACAATATACCAGGGAGGTATGGGGAAGACACCGCTTAGAGGCACTAATAGTAGAGACTCCCTTGACCTTACTTTCGAGGAGGCGACTAAGATGAGACACTACCATTGGATGATTCTTGTGAAGGATAGAAAGAAGGAGATTCAGTGGAGACAACGTTCCCGGTAGACCTAGCTTTAAAAAGGTGATGCCAATATGAGATTCTTCCATTAATATGTAAGTTGTCGTAGGAGGGCCAACCGAATCGATTAGCTCATGGTGCAAAGTTGTGCGGTTTATAGCGATTGTCCGATTGGAAGCACCATTGCCTCATATTACTGGTACACCACGAGGAGACTACTAGGCACATGGCATGGGTTCGACAGGGGCTTGCCCCTTTTACCTGGCGATCAATTTTTTTCTTGAACACAAGCCCTCACGGAGACATACGCGATGCAGGTGATGCGGGATCTCAATGGGGAGGGCTCACCTGGTCCCGATGGTTTTCTCATCTTCTTATATAAGGAATTTCTGGTCCTTGATGGAGGACTTCAATAGTCATCCAAGAGTTCGTTGGTGACGATTGGAGCTTTGTAGAGAGTGATACAGCAAAGTGATACAACACTATGTGTAGCCAAGCTATGCACACCAGTTGGTTCCTATCAATCACAGATTTGGGTCTGAGTTGGTTCCTATCAATCACAGATTTGGGTATGTGCTATCAGATCATTATATTGGCACACGGGGTTGGACTCTAGCCTTTGGGCCCATAGAGCACAAGTTTCAAGGGTGGAGCTCTAGGCTACTTCCTAGCGTGGTCGGTTGGTCCTTCTCATATCAATACTCTCAACCCTTCTTGCATATTACATGTTTGTCTTAAGGATGCCAACATGAATTGTGCAACAACTTTTGGCATGCGTTTAGCTCTCGTGGCATGGCAGGTCATTTGTCGCTCCATGTCTAATGGGAGCATGGGAGTCCATGCTCTCCGCTGGACCAATCGTGCCTCCTCGCATGATGGATCAGTCAGATAATGGGTACAAGAGAGGACTTATGATGCTCAATTTTCTTCGCATGTTATGGTCATGACCTATCATGGGACTCACGACCGATCCATCTACTTTCTTGTGGGGCATTTTGTCGGTCATCCCTTTAGTGTGCCCCATGTTCCATGCCTCCATTGGCTCTATTTCAAACTTCTTTTTTTGGTGGCATGAGTGGATGCTAGGAGGCACACTAGCTGATGCATTCCCCAGATTGGCAACTCTTATGGCATACCCAACAACATCATTGCATACTCTTTGACCAGGGCCCCAACAGTAGGAGCCTGGATCCCCAGTTTAGGTTCGCCTTATTAGGCCAACACATATCAGAGCTTGTGGAACTACTGATAGAATCTTACTTCACCATTTGTATGAGTCCAGATCAGACGGGTGGTTATGGCCCTCCGAAAGATTCTCAAGGTGGAGATACACGCTTGCGTTGAGAGTGCACATTGTGGGTCGTCAAATGAGGTCATCGTAGGATCCTCACCAGAATCTATAGGACGAGATGGGCGCCCAACACAGACACTCATGTACACTTTGTGGATCGTCGGATGAGGACATTGACCACCTCTTTTTTGTGTGCCCTATTGCAGTTGAGGTGTGGAGGTGGGTAGAGTGCATGACGGTGGATCACCGAGGGGCAGAGGCTATTTGGAGTTCCCTTCGAGCTTTGGATACGAGGTGAACAGACAAGGAGATGACCCCTAGTTTTGTCTATGGCACTCACCTGGACCATATGGCTACAACGCAACTGCAATAATTTTGCAGGAGAGAGGTGTTCCATAGAGAACATTATACATCATATCTCCTTTTTGAGTGGCGAGTGGGGGGTGGATAGTTTTTCCGTTTTTTGGGTATCCACACCCACTTGACTTTGCACCTTTGCTTTGCTTAAATACTTTAAATTTCATCTTTTTACAGTTTAATACAAACAAGATGGCTACCCAAACTTAGTAGTCATCCTTAACGTCGTCAAAAAAGAAAAAAACGGATCTCAACCATAATCAAAAGTCTGGAGAGAGTGTGTTCTTTTTTCCTGGCAGAAACTTTTCATAGACAGACAGCCTTCTCAAAAGAGAAAAAAGGAAAAATAGAACTAAAAGTGAGGGCTTGTTTGGCTCAGCTGGTTCAAAGGGATTGCTAAGCTGGTTTGCCTATAAGCACTTGGAAGTGTTGAAGTTGATTTAGAAAGAAAAAAAAAAAAACAACTGTGTTTAGATAAAGTACCAATTCTAAAATTAAGTAGCTTTTTGTTGGTAAAAAAGTGTTGATATATGATTTTGAAGCATTTGAAACTAAAGTCAAACTGTTCGTTTATGATTTTTTTGTCAAAATAATTCAAATATTTTATCTATGCATTGACTTGAGCAGTTGTTTTATTTCACTCCAATACAGAGGAACATCACTATTAACTTTTAAGATTTTTTTTTCATAAGAAATTTATCAACTTTTATTTCGCCGACGGTGCCTACATATGTTCTTTTTGTGCAACTGATCTGGAGGCATGCCACACAGGTAGCTAAAGAAAGTGCTGATGTGATAATAATGGATGACAATTTTACAACAATCATAAATGTTGTCAAATGGGGCCGTGCAGTTTACATCAACATACAGAAGTTTGTGCAGTTCCAATTGACTGTTAATGTGGTTGCTCTTATGGTAAATTTTGTCTCAGCATGCATTACAGGTATCTTGATCCTCTAGTGTACTTATCTCTGCATGCATTACATCAAATGGTGAAAAAAAAATGGTGAAAAACTCTTGTTTGTCTTTCATATCTTCTTACTGTCAAGTAATTGTTCATCTAATAGCAGATTTTTCTCTCTATTCTTAGGCTCAGCTCCACTCACTACTGTCCAATTACTTTGGGCGAACATGATTATGGACACATTTAGGTGCTCTGGCATTAGCCACTGAACCCCCAAAAAATGAAATAATGAAAAGACCGGCTGTTGGGCGAGGTGAAAACTTTATAACCAAAGTCATGTGGAGAAATATCATTGGTCAAAGTGTATATCAAATAGTTGTCCTTGGAGTCCTGATGTTCGATGGGAAAAGGATTCTGAAACTTGAAGGCACAGATCCAGATACTGTCCTAAATACGTTCATATTCAATGCATTTGTATTTTGCCAGGTACATCTTATAATTCAAGAATTTACATTTCTTTTGCTGATTAAAATTATTTACATGATCTTAGCTATGTAACTGGAAAAAAATATGGACATGATAAGTTAGCTCAGGTAAACATTTACCCATGTCCGACCCAACAACAACCTGAACTTGTGAGCCCAACCTATCCTCCTCCCCAATGGCGGAGCCACGTGCCTGCCGGAGCCTGCACGTGCAGGCACTGGCAGCAGATAAATTATATTTTCTATATTGTTTGACAGAATAGTTATGTTGCTGTGCTGGTAACCTCTCTGTTCTTTAAATCCAACGTCCCGTGCTCGAACAACAATGGTGGTTCATTTTTGTTCTTTTTTTTTTATTTTGCACTTTATGTTGCTATTTAATTAATGAAGATACATTCTAAAGTCCAATTAATCTTAACTTAATAAACTTTATTAACTTCTTATAATAATAAAACCACTCTAAATTTTCTTAATGTCAATTATTAATCCATAGTTTGAAAAAAATTATTTATTCCACTAGCTTTTTAATTTCTTTATCTTTTGCCCTTGTCCTATTTTTTATTCAGAAAAAAAAAATCTTGACTCCTGAGGTACATTTATTAATTTTTTTGTGTTTAACTTATTTATTTTATAATTATCTTTTTTTCTTCATTATATAAAATTTTGGGTATAACACTATAGCTATTTTTTATGATACCTTAATTTTCCTTGTTTTTCACATCCAAACTTATCACTTTACGTTGCTCATTGTTTTCAATTTAACTAATGAAAATATATTCTAAAACTCAATTAATATTTAATTTAATCATTTTTTTAGTTTATTAACTTCTTTTAATCACCAAAATATACTCAGGAGTCTCATGATATTTTAGTGTGTTATATTATTAATTCATAGTTTGAAAAAAAGTATTTATCTCACTATTTTTTTAGTTTCTTTGATCTTTTGTCCTCAGCTCCTTTTATTGGCCCCTCAGGTACATTAATCAAATTTTATATATCGTTTTGTTGTGTATTAAACTTATTTATTATATAATTATTTTCTTTCTTTTCCCTTATCATAATTCATCAATGCTATATGTTATATAAAATTTTTCGTAGAGCTATTTTCATAAATGCCATTTAATACTTTATTATATTAGAAAAATAAATATTTATTTGGATACTTAGGTATAATATAATATGATATAATAAGGTGTCTATATATTTTATCTTTAAATTTATCTTAATAGTTTTATCGTGAAAAAAAGAAATTAAGCTCGAAGTATAAAATGAATAATTCTATCGAAAGTCGACGATATTTAAATATTGTCCTTTAATTGTGAACCCACTGCAAATAATTTCTGGCTCCGTCGCTGCTCCTCCCCTAATATAACCATTACCTCTGCCGATCTCCCAACACTGGCGATCCTTCCCCATCTCGCTGCCCACTCGTTCCACCACCTCCACCACTTCTGATGTAGCACCAGATATTATTAGTTTAAAATATTTTATTAGTTAGGATTGTTATTATCTTATTTTTCTTTTTGTTATTTTAGAAGGATTTGTTAGTTATTTTAGATCTTTCTGTTAGGATAAAAGTATATATGTAAAGCTCTATATAAGAGTTCTTTTGATATGAATATAATCATACTATGAATATTTTCTCCAATTGAACTTCGTGTTCTTTTATCGTGTGGATTCACGATGACTTCGATGGATTCCGAAGAACTATGGTGGATTCCAGAGTGACTGGTGGATTCTAAAGAAATTATTTTTCTTATCAAATTAAAGCAGACGACTTGCAGATCGACATCGTTGGTGGATTCCAAAGTTTTCGATGGATTCCGAGATTATTTGTTCGCCGTTCACCTCGCCTCATCACCATCATCGCCCGTCTATGCCCATCTTTCGCAACTCACTACGTCAAGTGGTATCAGAGTAGATTGATCAGACCTGTAATTATCTTTGATCTTTTGTCATGAAAAAAGAAAAAAAAGAAGATGTTCAACCCTTCTACATCGCATTCGTCAAGTTGTTAGTCGCACATCAATCCAAATTCGAGGATGAATTTCTTTGAAGGAGAGTCTGATGTAGCACCACATATTATTAGTTTAAAATATTTTATTAGTTAGAATTGTTATTATCTTATTTTTCTTTTTGTTATTTAAAAGGATTTGTTAGTTATTTTAAATATTTCTGTTAGGATCGAAGTCTTTATGTAAAGATCTATATAAGAGTTTTTTTGATTATGAATAAAATCAGACTATGTATATTTTTTTTAATTGAACTTCGTGTTCTTCTATCGTGTGAATTCACGATGCCTTCGGTGGATTACGAAAAACTCTGGTGGATTCCAGAACAATTATTTTTCTTATCAAATTGAAGCAGAAGACTTGTAGATCGACATTGTTCGGGGATTCCAAGATTCTCGTTGGATTCCGGGATTGTTTGTTCGTCGTTCGCCTCGCCTCATCACCATCATCGCTCGTCTACGCCCATCTTCCGCAACTTGCTGCGTCAACCTCCTTTTCTGGTACCACTAATTACCAACCGAAAGCAGGAAGAACTGCAAAACCATATTCCTAGATGGTCCCGGATGCAAAAATTATCATGGTAGCTGAAGCAACACTAGTCCAATAGTTTAGAGCCAACAATAACAAAGGCAAAGTAATTTTCTAGTGAACATTCATTTGAGGATTTATGGGCAAAAGTACCTTTTCACGAGGCAAAGGAGTGACACTAGATATGGCCTTCCGTGACACTAGTCTAGTTCCCCACGTCCAGCTATATTTTCACCTAGGAAAGCACAACTGCGCAGTCATGCTTATGCCTTGAGGTTCTTAGGTTCGTTGAAGTTGGCTGAGGCATACTAGCTTGTTGATGGTCAAGCCATGGAGTGACCTTTGTGTTGGGCTTTATTAATAATGCGGGCCCAACAAGAAAATAAACACAAAAAAAAAAATGAAAAAAAAGATATTGTGTGGGAGTCGTCATCACACGTGAAGGGGTATAAAATAGAGGTGGGAGAGAACCGTGGCCGTAGGAAGGAGAAAAAAACGCCGCCAGCCAATCGAGAAAAGGAGAGAGAAAAGTGGAGAGAGAAAATCTTTTGGGTTTAGTTTGGAGACGAGTTTTAATCCGTTTTCAACGAAACTTCAGACACAGATTTTTTACAGTCTTTTCATCAATCTTAGATATTTCGGTGAGATCCTTCTGACTTTTATCCCGATTTTCGAAGAGATTATTTTGCGAGATCCAAGATTATTTATTGAGTCTTTTATTTCTGTATTCCTTTGCTGAGATCAGAGAAGAAACTTTGTATCCTACTTTTTCATAGTGGAAGATTTGCTGCTCGCTACCGTGATTTTTTCCTCTCATCTTGAGAGGTTTTCTACGTAAATCTTGTGTGCCTCTGGTATGATTTAATTCTCTTTATTATTATCATCATCCTATTTAAATTTATGCATTAAGAGAAAGAAGATAATTCCGCAAATATTGTTCAGTCTTTTTCCAACACTTTGCCATATTACATCACCTCTTGTGTGGCTGTCCGAGGAAGCTCAACGAAGGATATGATAGTTCTAATTCGATTGCTGTTGGCTCATGGAGAATTTCAAGGATCTCATCATAGACCACTGGCATAGCATCCTTGGAGCAGACTTTGTCAGAAGGAATCTGTCTGTAGACTCATCAGTCCTAAAAGACTTCCTTCGCCGTCATTGGATTCAAAAGGGAGAGTCGCCTCGTAGAGGTTCTAGTTGCCATTACAAATCTAGATTGATTGGAGGATGACTTTGATCCACCACCACTGAGGCTGAGGCTATAGATAGGAAACATCACAAGGTGATTCAAATAGAGGTCCATAAGGTGGAGATACAATGAAGACAGCTTTCACTAGGTTATTCCACTTGTATGCAAGCTGTTGCAGGAGGATGACATGATTGGTAGTATCCACTATCTGGAGATGTCATAGACCAGACATAGATTGGTCGAGACACATTCTACCTCAAGGATGCCACCTGGAGATAACCATCCGCTGTATGGCAATCGGTGGGCTGTGGCATCCCCCATTTATCAGACATTCAGATTTCTTTTTTGTCACATGCTTTCACTGAGATATTACAGCGCTAGGAGATCTCAACCGGCAAAGCGCCTCTAGATTGGATGGCTTCTGATTCTCTTTTATTGGGAATTTCAACCCACAATGAGGGAGGACAAAACTTAGTGCCGGAGCGACATAAAGGCTGCCGGGATGAGCAGTGGAGCTGCCAGAAGGGAACTGCTGGCAACAGGTTAGCACCAGCAGGGTGAAGACCCTGATGAAGGGGAGGTGGGTGTGTTCCTCAGACGCCCTGGCGTTGCTTTTGAAAGCATTCAGGAGGAGCTTTTATCATTGGTTGATTGCCTCACCTGCATCTATTCGGTGATCTCCAAGATGGATGGATGGACTTGGGAAATGGGTCATTTTATTGGCCACCCAATAATATACTACCTTGGGCGAGACAAAGATACTAGAAGATGAGGGTCTCCAGACAGATTGTAATGGCAGACTTGACCTCTGAAGATTCTGATTTTTTGTTTGGTTACTCAGGAATACAGGGCTACTTAAATGATAGGAGCAGACACGTGTACGGGACTTGTGAGGACAGAACATTTATTCATTGATTGCCAGGTGGTGTGAGAGGATTGGACAAGTGCACGATGGATCAACATGAGGTTGGAAATGGAGGTTCGAAGGATCCTAAGATCGAAACTCATAAGATCGAATCGAGGATCGTAAGATCCTACGAATTAATAAGATAATATATTTTAATATAAAATATATTTTTTAACTATTTTTTTACACTCAAATTTTAAATTAGACTTCAATAGATCATAATTTGATCAATTTATAAGAAAAATCAATTGAACTCTGTTTATATTAATTATTATTATCAAAATTTTAAAAATTATTATTTTTAAATGATTAAAATATTTTTTGAGATCGTATAGGATCGAATACGATCGTAAGATCGTATGATATAAATTAAGATCATATTAAGATCTTATCAATAAGATCCTCACATTAAGATCAAGATCGGTGAGGGTCCTCAAGATTGTAAAATCGTAAGATCTTAATATCTAGATCGAGATCTTGACAATCATGATTCAAACCACGTTCAGGGCTAGAGGGTTGCGAGTTGGAAGACAACTTTACAGCTCTACAGACACCCGTGTTGATGGCTTATCTTTGGCCATCTAGCTGCATTGCAACTGTATTATCTTTAGGTCGACAGATTATGTGTAAAAAATAATTTGCCATGCTAAGGCATTGAAATGATATCTTTCTTGCTAATGGAGTTGGATGATTACCACCTTACTAGTCACATTTTAACACTCAAAGGAAAAGGAATGACAACTATTTGAGCTACTTCTTTCAGTATACTATGAGAAGAATAATTCTTAGGTGTGTTTACAAATAAGTGGTGGTTATTTATATAGCCTTGTACAGATTGTTCTAAGCATAGGATTAAACTCTAGATGATGAGGAACTAATCATTGAATTTTAGAGATTTCAAATTACACTCTGTAATTCTTTCCTTATGAACTCCAATTGATGAGAACTTCTAATGGGTCTTTATATGACAAGTTCCACCTCATGCAAGCTCTCATACGTAGTCACTAGGTTTTCTTTGTTTAGAATTGCATGACAGGATATTTTTCCATTTGTGGGAGACATCGACTAATAAAGACAAATGCATATTGTTGTCCATTATCTCCTCCAAAATCCATTTTGACACCAACTCCAAATAACCAACTTCAAGAACTGATCTTGCACTCCCTCAGAAAAAATAAATGGAACTTATCCTCACATCCATCCTTTAAAGGAAGACGAAATGGAGGTGGAATCATTTTGATTCTTGCTATATATTGAATTTCTCCTCTAAGCCCTATAATGGTCTCAGGGGGGTCAAAGTCAACAACAATGATTCGCCCAGAACAATGACACTTGTGAAGCACATTGTCAAAGTGGTGGGAAGGACAAACTGGGGGCTAGATGAGGGGATGAATGCTTGCAATATAATAACATTGCATGAAAGCAGAGAAATTTGAGATAGTGATGACAAGCTCGGAGATGGTAGTGGTGGCATCAGATGGTCACTACTCTTGAAGCTATCCATGGAGTGAAGAAGAGAAATGGTGACATGTTCATTTGGATCACACTGCAATCTTCAGACTGAAGCAAGTTCAAGAGGTTGTTGAAAGTTCTTGAGCTGGAAACAATCTAATATAATGAATTGTCTTCAGGAACCAGCCAAAAGACTTGATCAAAACTGAGTTGAATGAAAGAACTGCACAAGTTTACAGACTTTAACATCAAATGGTTGCAAGTTCACATAATAAGTTAGAGCAGTAATCATATCCAAATAGTTCAATTTTTCCTGCATCACATAATAAACGGACACATTGCAGTATTGTTTCCTACACTAGATATTACTTTATCTTAGAATAATTAAAAGTTATTTAAGCTTGGGCACAAGCAAATCTTGTTGATTAATATCCCAAAAGATTCTGCCATGATTAGGGAAGTTAGACCAACTCTTGTACGTGCTCCCAGATGTTTATTGAGTTGACCATATGTAAACCCTCCAACTCTCAAATTCCATAAATACCCTCATAACCAATTTCAAATAGGAATCCAGATTTAATTGCCCATAATCTCTAATATTAGGCAATCCAAAATCTGAGATATGGTTCATTGAATCTGAACACTTTTATTTTTTCCTCATGATAACTTCAGCCGACCCTAGTTTCTCATTTCCCCATTCTCCCTCGCTCAAAGAAGAAAATGATCTCAGAGAAAGAAGACGAAGACAAATCAAGGTTGGAGAGCGACGCGATGAGAAGGATCGCCGTAGACGAACGCAAGAATGAATTGAGGACGAACGGGACGACGAGCTTATGGGCTAACCGATATGTAACATGGCGGATCCCTTAGAATAGGTTTTCATGATAGATCGATGCATGCTAGAGTTTTTTATCGTATTATGATGGATTTGACGTAATGATCACATGCCATAGATTCTGGTTTTTAGATCTCCATAATGGATAGATGATGTTTATGCCCTAGGATGAATTTTCTCTTTAATTGATTCGGAATAGATTTCTATATGAATGTATGATGTATATAAGATAGATCTTAAAGCCAAATAATGTAGAAAATGTGGGACCATTGATCTCCATATAAGATTATGCTAAAAGGAAGAAATCTTGGCACTATTCGGAGAAGAAACGGGGCGAAATTCGCCCAGGAATATTTCCGTCACGATCATGACGGATGTGTCACGAGCCTTGACGGCTACAGCTGAGAGGACGACACCGACGGAATTCACCCAGAACCCCTGTCACGACCGTGATGAATTCGTCACGGGCCGTGATGAGGAAAGTAACAGCCGTGATCATGTAGTCACGGGCCGTGACGAGGAAATACACTAGACACCTACGACCGTAATGGCCATCCGGACCCAATTTCGGTCGAATCGTATGAACGGGTACGACCGTAACGAGCCGTGACAATAGATTATAGGAAAATCCCCATCGGTCACGACCGTAATGTTTTCTTCACGGGTCGTGACAGTGCAGGAAACTTGTAATCGTGATTATACCAAGAGCCGTGACAAGGTCGTGAGCAGGCGCGAACCATGACGACCGAATACGGCCGTGACATGGGTGTCACGGGCCGTGACCATGCAAACTGAAGCTGATCGGTCACGGTCTTGACAAGCCTGTCACGAGTCGTGGCCATGCTGTTTCAGTCGATCACGGCCGTGATGAAGTCTTCACGGGTCGTGACAGATTAGTCACGGGCCGTGACAGACCTATCACGGGCCGTGACAGCTATGTTACCAAGTTCTTGTAATGCCAAGTCTTAATTTTAAGTGTAGATGCTTAGGAATTCTTATGTGATGTTAAGGACTAATATCTGGACAAGATAAAGGGTCAATCATCCACAC
>LTAE01010441.1:0-16841 GCA_001647135.1 Pontederia paniculata
ATTCTCTTGAACTCTTTTTGAAAATTTGAGAATATCCTTTGGGTGTAGACCCTTCCCGCATGTGCTTCCAATGGATTTTTGAACTTAAGGCATGTTTAGAGTGTAAATTTTTAAAATCTTCTTGTTCTTCTGCTTCACTGTGACAATGAAGTGCTTTATCATATTGAACCATAAAATCCATCAAAGAAGTACAAGAATTGACAAAACCATCAAAAAAAGAATTCATACTCTCGGATCTCTGTGATGATGACATGCCTGCAGTAAAGGTATCAATGAAGTATATAGGCACCCAAAAATGACGCTTATTAAACATATTTTCTACCCAGTGACCATCCGGAATGTCATAAGCTTGCTTCAATGCGCTCCATTTTTCTTCGCATTCTATAATGCTCATCGATCCGTATATCCACTTCTTGAAGTCTTTCAAAAAGTTGCCCTTTGCACATAAATTGCATGTGTTAATGACTGTATTTTTCAAGATATGCCAAATGCAGAAACGATGTTTTGTATTTGGGAAGACTCTACGAATGACATTCCCCATGGAAAGATCTTGGTCTGTAATAATGCATACAATTTCTTTTCCTCCCATGCAATCTAGCCATTTTTGAAACAACCAAGTAAATGTTTGTTCCGTTTCATCAGCAAGCAAAGCACATCCAAACAAAATCGATTGCATATGGTGATTAACCCCTGTAAAAGGTGCAAAAGGCATGCAAAACTTATAGTTTTGTATGTTGTGTCAAAAATCACAACATCTCCAAAAGTCGCATAATTATCTCTCGATCTACAATCCGCCCAAAACACATTTCTTGCGTGTTATTTTCATCCACCACCATTTTGAAATAAAACCCCACGTCATCTTTTTTTCTTCTTGAAATAAGCAATCACACCCATGCATTCTTTACCGACATTATTCTTTCTAATTGCGTTCAGCTGATTTATGCACTCTTGCGTTGTAAGCGAAGGAGCGCCAGCAAAACTGAGAGGCCTAGGAATACCAGAAGGACCCACTCCAGCTCCATGAAATTCTGAAATGAGATCTTTGAATGTATCACATAAGTTATAATGTGATCGCATTTTAACAACCTTCGTAGGTGTTGCTAACATATGATTATGCTCTTCACGAAACCTTTTCACAACCCACTTTTTGTCCTTTCTTTCACTAATATACAAATGAGCTTCACAACCAGTTCGTATTTTCCTTCTTCGTTTGACATCGTCTCCAACATTTCGATTAAGATCTTTATGACCTTCCTTTGAACAAACAAACAATCTGCATGATAATTTCCTCTTTTCATTTGCCTTAAGGAAGAAAGACTTTCTTACTGAAAATCCGATTGTTCTAGCATATAAATTGTAATATTTATATGCAGCCTCGTCCGAATCAAATATCATCCCGTCTGAAGGCTTGCCAACAACACCTTGAGATTGTTCTGGATTTTTATATATTTCTTCCATCTCAGTATCTTGCACACTGTCACAATGACTTTGGTGATCCGATGTATGGGATGACATTGTATTTTTATTCATATCATTGCTTGTCTGGGATAACATTGGCTTGAGCTTGTTTATTTCTTCCAAACAAGGATCTTGAAATATATGATGACAAGTCATTGAATTTGATTTAATTAGGAACAAGGAATTGCATGCATCAACAATTGAATAAATCAACAATAAATAACACATATTAAATAAATAAACATTTCATCAGTAATGGAGTGAATACAAGCAAACTTGTTGATAATTATAAGAGGCAACCAACAGAAATTAAATGACATATTCATGCCCTCTAAATTCAGAAGCTAACTTAACCAGATTTCATGCATTAAAATTTCACACGTAGTAACACCTCATGCAAGACAGAAAAGTTGAGGACAACTTATGGGTACCTGTAGGTTTGCACGAGCAGTGGCATCAACGGAGATTATAGCTGCGGTGATGGGGGGAGGATGACGGCGGCGTCTGATGGTTTGCACGAGCGGCGGCAGCAGGGAGAGCGGCGGCGTCTGGAGAGGAGAAAAGAGGCGAGGCGGCGATGGAGACAGCGGCGGCGTCCGGAGAGGAGAAGAGAGGCGAGGTGGGAGAGGGGCGTCCGCTTCTGGAGAAGGGCGTCCGCGTGAGGGGCGGCGTCTGGAGAGGGGCATCCGCGCGTCTAGAGAAGAGCGTTTGNCGCTTCTGGAGAAGGGCGTCCGCGTGAGGGGCGGCGTCTGGAGAGGGGCATCCGCGCGTCTAGAGAAGAGCGTTTGGAGAGGGGCGTCAGCTTCTGGAGAAGGGCGTCCGCGTGAGGGGCTGCGTCTGGAGAGGGGCGTTCGCGCGTCTAGAGAAGAGCGTTTGGAGAGGGACGTCCGCTTCTGGAGAAGGGCATCCGCGGGAGGGGCGGCGTCTGGAGAGGGGCGTCTGCGCGTCTAGAGAAGAGCGTTTGGAGAGGGGCGGCGTCTGGTGAGGGGCATCCGTGTCTGGAGAGGGGCGGCAACGATGGAGACAGCGGCGACGTCTGCGTCTGGCGATTTCAGATCGCGAAGAGGAGCGGCGTGTGGAAGAAAGGGTTTACGTTTTTCGGTTTTTTCTGTTGGGTTACGGTTCGATCAAAGAACCGGGGAGATCAGCTGCTGGCCCACGCGCATGAATCTACGCTGCAGATCTGATCAAGGCTTCATCGGGCGGTCGTCATCTGTTGATCGCAGGGTGCATACAAAAAATGTGTATGCACCCTAATATACCTCATATACATATACATATACATATACATATACATACACACACACACACACACAGATATATATATATATATATATATAATATGTACACACCACAAAATTGAGATCCTGTAAAGGATAAAATGTATATCTAGATATCCCTATCTAAGTACATACATGAGAAGTATAGAAAATTTGCTCTCTTTTTAAATTCCATCCTTATTTAGATAGAAAATAAAATATTAAAAACCATTAATAACTATAGCATCAAAGTGCTTTATATTTAAATGAATAAGACAACTATTCCAATTATTTGTTGAAGCTCTCATTTTCTAAAACAACTTTTGTTTCTTCATCAATCTCAATAGTTAAAGAAAAGCTAAATCGAGATAATACTATCAATAAAAAATAACATACAATTTGAACAAAAAGAATCCATGACTTAATGACAATAGAGAATGGAGGAAGAAAATGCTAATGATGTATAAGATAAGAAAAAAAATACAATACTAGATGATTGTATAAAAGTTACACACTTTTTATAAGAATTCATAAATAAAAAATAAGTAAGTTCTAAATATCTTATCTATTGGAGATAAAACATGACAAATAAGAAAATAAAGATTAAATAAAAAACCATTATCTATGAAAAATATATATGTTTCTATAAAATCACATAATTAAATAAGATTGGAACATATAACAGTGGATTATTTGATAGTTAATATATTTGAGATAGAAAATAATTGAACATTAATGATTCTAGACGATGAGAAAATTATTATTTAAGTATTAAAAATTCAATGATCATTGGTTACAAGAATAAAATTATAGCAAGTTTAAAATAAAAAAAATAAAAGTTAACCCAAAAGATATTATATTAATATATAAGGTTTAATGGAGGTGTCCCTCCTTTAAAAGAGAGACACCCTTTCTCCTTTCTTTTTAATCACTAAATTCATTTTTTACGGTTGAGATTTGAACCACCCTTTAAAAGCAAATGGTGCCCGGTTAAAAAAAATAGACACTGGTTCACCAGCGTTATTGTCGATTCATGACACTAATTCCTACTCACCTCCAATTTTTCTACGGCTGCCCTTATCTCTCCTCACCAAGCTGTTGTTTCCGCCACCCGCACACCACTGCTTCCCCCTCGTCGGTTGCCTTCGTGCCCGCGTGTTCGTTGCTCATCCCCCTTCACTGCTCGCTGCCCCTCTCTCTCTTCACAGATCGGCCGCTGCTTGCTGCTCTCCCTCCCTCGTCTGCGCCGCTGCTCCTCAGCCTTCGTGTCCGCGTGTTCGTTGCTCATCATAGTGGAATCTTTAAAAGGTTTAAAAGTTCTACAAGTAGTGGCAAGTTTTGACCATAACCTGTTATTGGCTGCATGTCAATAGTTGGCACACATGTTTCCTTATTATAGACTTTCTTAAAGGATTGTGGCGGGTTGCCGAAGCCATCGACATAATTGCTTTCTTGTCTCCAGGCAACCATTGCATATTATCGCAAGCAGTAGAATTTTGAAAACAAATCTTTTTCGGGCAATATCTGATTTTTTTTCTTAATGTCATTCTATGTATGAGGAATAGTTGCTGCAATTAATAGTTTTTTCACTTTACTCTGGTTTAACTTTTAGATAACATTTAATAATACATATGCTGACATATATTCATGTGAAGACTATGGTTGATCGTTCTTTTTTGGTTCTCCCCCGATCATCTATTCATGTGAATACTGGTTTGGTTTGGTTTCATAAAATCCCTAATCACTAGATATAAACATCATCTTTGCTACTTTGTTAATCAAATGTATTGATGTCTTCACGGTTCCGAAAGTCCCTCAGATGTAGATATTTTCTCCAAGCTCTTTTTGTTATTGTTTACTGCATCAACCAACGGAGAAACAATCCAAAGGGCAGTGGGGGTGGCTGTTAGAACCCGCCAAGAATTCTCCAGTTAAAATTCAAATTATTTGCAAAATCTACTGTAGACAAACACTGTGGAAGCCCAACGTAGCCGCGGCCCAGTTGCACGAGCGCCAAAGCTTGCCTCGACGGCTCCGCCATCTGGAAAATATAAAAGCCACGGAGTATTTTCTCTCTCTTCTCACTTTCTCACTTCTTCTCTCTTGTGCAGGTTCTTAGGGTTTGGCCACCAAGGGTTTCCGCCGGCGAAGCTTCAGCTCGGTAGAAGTCGTCGACGTTTGCCGGCAGAGGATCGCTGATGAGTCGTTCGCAGTCGGCGCACACACAAGATGAGTAGAACAAGAGTAGGCATAAAGATGAGAAGAACAAGATTAGAGGAAACCAAGGAAGGGGATTCGAGCTCTCGCAGGCTCCAACAAAAGAAACTTTATTATGATTTCAGATAAGTCGTTTTTGCTTTACATTCTTCTATTTATAGTCTGTTTCCGGTGTTTTCCGATGTTTCTGGATTTTACATTTCAAAGTCTTCAAAATATCTTGGTCTTCTTCTCGGTCTCTTTCTTCTTTCCGGTTCGTTCTTTCCCTCTGTTTCGCTGACTTCCTTTGTTGCTTCTGTTTCATTACTTTCCGCTTCCTCTTCTTCTGTTGACACTTCTTCTGTTTCCTCTTCTGTTGTCACTTCTTCTATTTCCATTTCTTCCGCTATCACTTCATGCCTCTGGTGCTGATGCTTTAGTCTCTGGTGCTGATGCTTTAGTAACTATTTCACTGCTTCTCTCCTCTTCTTCTTCCATTTCTGATTCTGTATTATTACGAGTTGTAACTGTGGCGCAAGCAGTGGCATGGGGGAGCAGAGGCGTTGGTGAGGTTCAAATTGTAGGAAGCAACAACTGCTTGGTGAGGAGAGATGAGGGCAGCTGTAGAAAAAATTGGGGAGAGAAGGAATTAGGGTAATGAACTGGCAAATACTTTGGTGAACCACCGCCCATTTTTTCTGAACCAGACACCATTTGTTTTTAAAGGGGGTTCAAATCGCAACTGTAAAAAAATGAATCTAGTGGTTAAAAATAAGGGTTATTTTCGTTAACACCCTCTATATTATAATTTTTTTTCACAAATAACCTCAAACTATAATTTTACCGATTTTAGTCCCTAAACTATGTCCACTTTAACATTTTAGTTCTTTGTCAATTTTTTTTTAAATTAAATTTTCAGATATGTTAAATGACACTTGTACCCTTACGTAAAAGTTTAAAATATTTTTTTTATCTTTTATCATTTATTAGTTTAAAACACTTATACCATTTTACTAATCTTTTATTAGATTAACAAAATAAATAATAAAAGATAAAAAAATATTTTAAACTTTTACATAAGGGTACAAATGTCATTTAATAAATATAAAAAATTAACTCTAACAGAAAAATAATAAAATCAAACGTTAGGACTAAAATATCAAAGTGTGAATAATTTAGGGACTAAAAATAATACAGGTGTGTTAGCGAAAATTGAGACAGGGTGTCCCAATTTTAAAGGAGTTACATACATATATATAAATATATATATATAAAAGTTTTATTAGATCACATAATTAATAAGTTGAATAGATATAAAATAATAATAAACAAGTCAACAGCGATATTTTATTAGCATGGATAAAAAAATGTGCAAAGGTGACTATTGTTAGAATAAATAAAAAGGAATAGCACAATTATGTTGTCAATGGAATTGGAACCGGGGTAAGTGAAAGTATAGCAAGAGAGGCTAACCATTGGGACAATGCACAATATGTGGATGAAACTACTTAATCTTATTATTCCAATGCCTGAACGTGCATGCACCAGAACGTACATGGCTCTGCCCTTGGAAATAAAAGTGGAAGCATCCCACTGAAACCTCCGCGCTGCATCACACGAACGGAGATAAAAACGTGCCCTGTAGCATTCGTATGTTAAGGAACATTTGCTTGGGACATTTCTTTTTATCCAAAATATTGCTCCTGGATTGTTTGATTCATTATGAATATTTAAAACTCCCAACAAATATATTATAATTACAAAAAATTGAAATTTTAATACTTGATTTTGCCAACTGAACAATCAGCCTCTACTGATTTTTTATTAGTGTATAATTAGTATACAATTAATATAATGAACTTTAAAATAAAAAAGTATATTAATACACCTCACTCATCCACGAGACTGGCCGCCGCTGTCGCGGACGCCAAGATCGTGTACCTGTGGCTGCGGCGCGACCCCACCCCAGGGACATGTTCATCTCGCCAACAATATCCGCGAGCTAGAGCACGTACTGCTGCGTGATCCACGCCGTCGGGCCATTCTGAGAGCATGCACTCGGGTGTCGAAAACGAGTCAGGAGGCGCCGGAGAGGGAGCACGCTGTTCATGGGAAATGGCTTAGAGTAGGAGGAAGGAAGGCAGGGCGGTGACCGGAAGTCGGAGCTGTCGAAGAAAGCTCAACCAACAGTTGGTGCATGAAATGAAATCACGAGATTAAATTTGGAAGGCGCAAGTATGAATACTATGTCAACACCCCAAAGAAAGAATTAACATGAACAGTTGTGAGTCTTGTGACTATACATATACTTCACATATGCACATGTTGCATTGACACCCACGCACCAGATTAAAAATATACATACAACCCACAAAACAAATACAATCTGACTAAACCACATGTATCAAGCAGTATCAAGACCAGTAACACAGATATAATATCTGCATCATTGCTTCACACGTAACCAGCCGAGGTTGTTCTCGTTTCTCAACGCTGAGATGTGTTTGCCTGAAGAAGGCCATCTCTGATTTGAGAAGCGATGTCCCTCACAGCCCCAGGTCCATGAGGGATGAACACGGAAGATGATTTTGACGAGGCTCCAATATCTTTCATGGTGTCGAAATACTGGGTGACCAGAACCATGTCCATTACATCTTTGGCAGTCGTTCCCGGAACATTAACTGAGAAGGCGAGCACACTGTCTCTCAGGCCGTCCACAATGGCCTGCCGTTGACGCGCTATACCCAACCCAGCCAAGTATTTTGATTCTGCATCTCCCTCAGCACGCTTGATCTGTAGTATCTTTTCGGCTTCAGCCTTCTCGTTGGCTGCCACCCTCAATCTAGCAGCTGTTGCCAAGAGTTACCATGAACAGAATATTAAATGGAAGTTAAAGAGAAACAATGAGGTTACACAGGTTCATAAATATAAAACAAAAGAAAAGTATTGGGTGGGATCATACTTGCATATAAATTGGACCTGATAATTAGGCTATCTTGCTAAAATCGACACTCCAAAATGTAAAAGATTACCTGCATTAATTTCATTCATTGCTCTCTTAACATGTTCGTCGGGCTCAATATCCACTATAAGAGTTTGAACAATCTCATACCCATACATTGACATTGCCTGCATTATAAAGAACAAGATCAATGACTAATACATAAGAAAATATACACGGTAACAAAAGACAACTCAGTTACCTTCTCAAGTTCATCCTCTACAGCTCTTGCAATATCATTCTTCTGCTCGAACACATCATCCAAGTTCAATTTGGGAACACTAGCCCTGATGACTGGAAATTAATACAAATTTGTTAGGCCCTAGTACTTTCCAATTTAGAGATATCCATTTGATACAAAAGTCATCTATCATCCCCTTCTGATGATGAACAAATACTACAAGCAATAGATCACTCAGGTAAAACGTAAACAAAGAAAAATTATTTAGATTCTTTCTGTTCTTCTCACGTAACCACGAAATCACAGAAAAAATATAAAACATGCTAAACATATTCGCAGTTAAATTCCATATGATGCTCTTTTATAAAGTTTGACATACCAAAGAAAACAAGGACATCAAGGGAAGACGGTTTCAGGGTACCCGACCCAGTTTGAGAACTGGAAGACTGATTATAAAAATTGTTAAATGTTTAATTTCTAAGGACAAACCTGGAATTGGTTACCAGACTATTGTTAATAATTTCTTATGAATGACATTATGATTCTTTTTATTTGATCTGTCAAAGATTTAAGCAATACAAACAAAATATTTCCAAGAGGATACAAAAGATTGATGCATGACATTTTGGATGATGCATTATGTTTCCAACCATTCGCGATACAATATTAATCTTACCATCAAAAACATATGATTGAATTTGTTCCCTCGTGTTGCTGAGCCTATAAAAAGCATCTGATGCCTTTCCAGCAAGAGCACGATATTGGACAGATGCAACAACAGTAACAAAGACGTTATCCTGAAGCATTCAAGAAGAATACATTAGCGAAACAGATTCTTATAAAAATATTATACATACTCTAATTTCAGTATTATAGCAAAGTGCATAAATTGAGATGAATCAACGAAACCTATAGGAAATCAATGTTTTTAATAGGTTACAAATAACAGTTGATCAAATACCAGATTCACGATTAAATAGTTATTTGTATTCTATTGGAAATAAAGAAAACTGAAAGCAAAGAAGGAAGTCGATCCATATCTAGAAGAATGTTCACGGTTGCTTGAAGATAAAGAATGAAGTCCAAATATAGCAGCAGATATGAGTCTGTCCAAACCCACAAACCTTTGTCTTTGTTTCACATCGAACATCAAGCTGTTGGACCCTCAAGGAGAGATAACCAGCAACTTGTTGCCCTATACACCATGGGAGAAAGTGGCAGCCAGGTTCAAGCACATTATCGAACTTTCCAAAAGTCTCTTTAATCGCTACAGTTGACTGCTCTACTTGAATGAGACCCAAAGCCTGACCCATCCTACATAACAAACAAGAGAAATCTATAAGGATCAACGAGAATTTCTCAAATAGCACTTCAATCGCATTAAGTTTGCAGGCAATATTCTTCCTCAGAAGCAATAAGAGGGTAAACAAATGTATTTGTTTGTAAACCATTACAAACCTAGTTCCTTAAAAGAAAAAATCGATTCAACTCAATTAGAGACAAGGGCTTTGAGCATCTTCTGTAATTGCTTCTCTGAGACTATCATGCATCCTAAGTTTAACACAATACCAAGTTGCAAGCAACAACAATAACAACAACAACTAAGACTATATTTTCAACCTCGCTTAATAATGATTTGTGAAAGAATGATTGCAGGATACCAATATAGGAAAAAGAATACGCTGCACAAAGAAAGCTATCGAACAATGCAAACATCAAAGAGAGCTATTCTAATAGGAACCTTGAAATATAATGCAATGGCTATTGGGAGACAGCAATGAAAGCAGATGGGTAGAGTATATGAATAATGCCAACAATACATGATTGAGAGGAAGATAAAGAATCAGTATCTAGATGAATCTTTTAGAGGCAAAATCTGTGAGCAGCTTCAAATCCATCTCAGAAGTCAACTCCCAAACCAGTAATGATAGATCACTTTGCATTATTCAAGTTGATGTTCCTTTCAAAAAACAATTATGAGATCCAACCCTTCCAACTCCATATCGGAAGTCATATCCCAAACCAACAGTGACAAGTCCCTCGCTAAGTTACTTTGCACAATTCAAGTTGACATCAATTCATCAGCCCTAAGCGAAAAATTTTACGAAGGCAACCCAACAAGGAAGAATGGCAATTAATGTAAGTGAAACTTTATTTTCAACCCTGTCAAAAATTGACAACCTGAGACCATGTAATAGTCCATCATTTGTGTATCAACAACGTCGAGAGAAGCAAAATACCTTGACAATTTCTTTCAATTGCATTAGCAGTTAACTATGAAAAGAGAATTCTCACTCAGAAATAGCATAATTGTCAGGCACTCATTCAGAGAACACAAAAGAAAAGGTTGACCAAATCAGGTAGACAACGAATCATCTCAAATCAACAGATCCAATTTGAGCAGACAAGACAATTACATGACAGTTCAACTAGACAAGAAAATTAGTACAATTCAACAACATTCCGTGAGCAGACACACAAGAAAACAATCCAAATCCCCAAAACAGACACCGAATTCCATGAGCAGAGTTTTGATGCCCTGTCAACGGAATAACGCACGAACGCATCGGCAAATCGACACCGAAAATGAGATAAATACTCAGGCGAATCCCTAGAAATCTGAGCAATCGTAATCGTAATACAACAAAATTTAGAAACAAAAACAGAACAATTGATCGATAAAAAATTAACAGCAATTCGAAGGCGATTACGGTTCTCACCTCGAATATTTTGATGACGCCCAACACCAAGAAATCCTCTCAAGAGCGGTATTAAAGATTTGGCTGATCCACGTCGAGGAAGCTTCGTGCGGTCCCGACCCTTAAACGTGTTGTCCCAAACCACCTGCGCACGACGGAACGGGGAGGTTGGTTCGGGTCAGTGGTTATTTTTTTCGTTCTCAAAAACAAAATGCTGAAATAAAAAAATACGAATAAAAATTAAACTCACAATATTTTAATACTTAAATTGAAAAAGCAGCTATTACATCACATTTTTATTTCCTAATTTTTTTTATCATGGATTTATAAATTTAAATGCGAACCTAAATTGTTACATTTTTTTTCCAAATTAGGAGTTTAATCTAAATAATAATATTTCAGAATAAAAATATTAAACTAAAATTAGTCATATTAAATATTTTAAAAAAAGTATAACTATAATTATAATTAGGATTTTATAACATCACTTTTTTATGATTATTATTCTTATTTTATATAATATTTTATAGGTACCAAATACGAGAGATAAAATAAAAGATTGTCATTGAGGATTCAGAACTGACAATGAGCACGTCCTAAAATTAAGCTCTAAAATTCAACTTTTAGATATAATCACATAAATATAATATATTAATTTTTTTAAGACGCTAACGATGATCAATTCAATAAAAAAAATATTGAAATCTAACTTAATAACATTCACATTCAAGTAAATAGTAATATTTAATTAAGAAAAAGAATAAAGTTAAGAAACTATTATTTGCAACTGAGTATTATCTTAATTATAATAAAAAAATATTTGAAATGTTCTTTAATTTATTTCGGATCGTACTGCACTGTTTTTTATTAGACGCCCTAATTTGATTAGACTGTTATTCTAACTTTTAATTAGAATTCAAATTATTGACTTTTTAGATCTTTTCGTGTCGTATAAATTTTTAACTTTTACTTACACTCCTAATATAAACATGTTACCTTTAGCTCAGAAATATTATAAGTAGAAAACAATTTTATAAACCATTTGGAATATTTTATTGGTTTCAAAATTGAATAAGGCGGTGTTTGTTCGTTGTATAAAATTTCAAGAAGCGCTCGCGCGCGTGATACAAATAATTACTTTCTTAGACAATAAAGCATAAAGTAGCAAGTCCTTTTTCGGAAAGAAAAAAATGTGTATGTAATAATTATTTGTGTCATAATTATATAAGTCACTCGATGTTACAAAGTTAATATTTGCTTTTATCATATATGTTTTACATTTATCTAGATTTACAAGATGCAAATTAATTGACTAAATATATGTTGCCCGCTTTTTTTTAGATTTTTTACATTTCTTATTCTTATTTTGGTAAACCAAAGCCAGCTACAACAAGATAACATTTAGATCACTCGGATGGAGAGGGAAAATCGGTGTATAAAATATTAAAATTAAATTCTCAATGTAACATAAATAATCAAAGCAATAAGCAAAGAGAAATTAAAGAGCAAATTAAATCATTTTTAAATCAGGAAATTTCAAAATATGATTTTCTTTTTATGTTTATGTTTTTTTTTTATCAAATCTCTACTCATTCTATTCACTGGTAAGCTCTTTTATAAGGTAACCTTTGACTTCTAGAGTTTAAGTTTTAGAAAGTTCTAAAAAGTTATAGATCGGTTATAATTAATGTTGTTTAGATGGTCTAAGAAAGTAATGGGAACTTTTTGATAGTGCGGTGTTTGGATCATTGGATGAGCTTAGATTGTATTTGGCATGTTAAGCAGTTTAATAAGCGGATAGCGGTTGATTAGCGAATAGCGATATAAACAAAAAATAACGATTAGCGGATGATGATTAATATTTAAAAATTAAATTAGATAATTAATAAATAAATATTTAATAAATTTAGCGTTTAAATTAGTTTATGAGTATAAAATGACATAAACATAATGAAATAATAAATTATCTAATTTTCAATATAATATGTATTTTTTTGCAATGTAAGAATAAATTATTTTCAATTAAAATTTTGTTACATTCATACATAAAATCAACAAAATTTTAATTTTTTATTTATTTCACACTATTTAATTGAGATTTTTATAATAAAAAAATATAAAAATATAGAAAGAAGATATTATAATTAGAAGGCTAAATTTGGAAAAAAAATTGAACATCTAAACTCTACTCTAAAAGCTTTTTAAATTAGCCTATTATAAATATATAATTAATCGCTAAATGCTAATGATAAAATTAGTTTACCAAATACTTAATATTTAGCGGATTGACTTAGTCATCGCTAAACATTATTTTAAATTTTATATTTTGTGTTGCCAAACACAGCCTAAAAGAAATAATGAGAATTAAAAGGTTGATTTGATAGATGATTTCTAACGATAAAATAATTTCTTTTATTAAAGATAATAAGATTAATTAAACTAAAATTTAGAGTAATGTAATTTTATATGATGTATTTAACATAATATAATAAAATTATTTCTTAAATAATATAAACTAAATCGTATGCACAAAATAACAAAAATAGTTTATTAAATTTAGATTAAAAATAAATTTACAAAAACAAATTGCAATAATTGCATTGAATAAATGTAGAATTGAAAATAATTTCTTATTTATAATATTAAATAAATATAAAAGTTGATAAGTAAAACTTAACTTAATTTAAGTAGAGAAATAAGAAAGAGAGAAAGTAAAAAAAAAAAACTATCGAAGAAAAATAATTTACTTCCTACTTTATGCAATAACGAATAATTCCTATAAAAGGTGAGAATTAAACGTGGACTTAGTATCACATAACTTTAAGGGGACATTTTTATAGAGTTAATCTTTTTATGATAATGTTGTATTAAATTATCTGAGCCCACCGCATTGTTTTGTTCGTTTGTTTTAATTTTATAGTCAATCTATATTAATAGACAATACAGATTGTTTGTGAATGTGAGAATCTGAATTGCACATGGGAGAGAGAACAATCCATATTGCCACTTGAGTGGCAATCTCTTAGAATTTTCTTTTCACATTCATCCTTTATAATTTTATTTAAATAGATAATAAAATAATCAAATAAAATTAATATAAGATTTTATTAATTAGTATAATAATTATTAATAACTGTATTAATATTTTTTACCATTATCATTAAATAAATTATTAAAATAATTTATACTAATTTCAATTTTTGATATTAGTATTATTAATTAACTATAATAGATTATTCATATATTTTAAATAATAAATAATTTATTGTTAATTATTAAAATATAATAAATATTTAGAATAATTATTATTAATTTTCTATTATCAATTTTAGAAAATTATATATTACTTATTTTATACATTTAGTTATTTGATATATAATTTTTTTTTAGTTTAGAGTATATGTTTGTAATTCAAGTTCAAATAAGTCAATTAAATTTATATAAATTTGTAAACATAACTATTTCCTTCAAGGGTATAGTAAAAAAAATATACATTATTTATTTGATTATTTTATAAGGGGCACTTTTAGTGTAGCACACTTTTAGTGCAGTGTGTGTAGCGCACCAGAAAGTAACATCACTTTTTGTAAAAAAAAGTGCGCTACACATTCATTTTTTTCTCTTATTTTATATAATACAATAAAAATTGCCTGACACATTACTTATGCATACTAAATAAGATAATGTGCATTGGCAATAATTTAATAAGTGACAATCTTTCTTATAGGGAATGTACATTGCGAGGTAAGGTGCAATGACAATGCAGTGAACACGACATAAGGTCACGCGTATAAAATTTCACGTCGATTTATTAAGATGAACTAGCGGGAATTAGAGTCCAAGTTCTAAATTGATTTCCACTGTCAAATCCAGTGTAGATATTTTTCTACCCATATGATTGTTACTCTCTTGACAAAAAAAAACTAATTGTTATAACTTTTTTCAACTATACCTCTTCATTATTTCACGCATAACTTTCTACACAAATATTGATTTGATAGAAAGTTAATACAATTTTCTACAATTATTGTCTTTATATCTCAATTCATATTTATCTGACGAAAAATATATTCAAATATCTCATTGAATTTCAATCAGTTCCTTAAAACCTTCATCTGACTAATTGACCTTCATTCTATGAAGGTTGATTTGTCTAATTTCCGAAGTTGATTGAGTGACTTAATCATCCGATCTTTATTCTATGAAGGTTGCTTCATCTAAATTTTAGATTGGTTGGCAAACTTGATCATTCGACATTAATTATGTGAAGGCTACCTCATTCGACCTTTGAGGTCGAACGATCGACTTTGCTGAAATATCTTGATATTTACTATTTTTAATCATAACCATTTACAAAATTGTGTCTTTATATAAAAAAAGTAACAAAAATATCTATAATTTTTCTATTCATATATCAATCTAGATTTTGTAAGAACGTAGTCAAATATATAGTTAAAATCTAGTGTATATTATTTAACTTTCCTCTTTAACACACTTTTAATGATTGGATTATGATTTTCTATGTAGACGATCAACTAAGTTCATTCTTGATTTTTTTTAGGAGGCTAATTAAAAAGTTTTTAAGTTATATGTTCATCTTTCAATTCAAATATGATGTAAAAATTATCAAGTTTGATTATGTTGTTTGACTTTTTTACTCATATATTTCTTTTTAAAATTTACATCTTCAAAGCACGTATCCTTTCATTCTATTGCATAATAAAAAAATACACCTCTTATAATATAAATAATATAATTCTTGCATAAAGCGAATTTTTAAAAAATTAAATAGAGAAAACAACAACGATATAGTTCCTAAAAACAAATTCTAATATGTTATTTAAATTTAAAATATCACAAATAGAGTAAATTTTACAATTGATCATTCAACTTGATTATGATCTTATTTTTAATCTGGCATATTTTTTTTGTAATGAAATAAATCCCAAACTTATAAAGAGTAACAAAATTATCTTCTCGACTAGTGATACGAGATAAATCAATCACATAAAATTTATAAAAAAAATATTATTTTGACTCATCAAGATATTATTTTAATATATCTTAACAAGTCTATCCTCGTATATACTCAACATATCTTTTGTTATTTGTTCATATGAAACTGATGCATGCTGAGAAATGTTGAGTATATATGTGAACACATTTTGGACTTATCAAGATGCATTATGAAATTGTGAAGGGCAACGCCCAAAACAAATATTTTTTTACGGGTCATAATGATACAATTATTATTTAATATATGTATTAAATTATAATATATATCTATATTAAGCATTTTATTTATAAATAAATATAAATTTTCTTTATCATCAATAAAATTATTTATTATTTGTTGGCTATGTTTGGCACTCCTAAAATGAGTGTTTGTGTAACATTCCCAACCTCATCGCTTTGGGCCCATGGCCCGCACAAATTTAAAATGTGTCTTGAATTATAAGAATGGTAGTTACTTATAAGTCTATGACCACATTTGTATTTTGTTTATGTGTGACTAACTTTCATTCTCATCATCTTGGGTCCTTATAATCGGTAATAATATCGATAATCATTAATCTTTCAGTTAGATAATGAAAGTTAGTCCGACATGGATAAAACATGAAGGTGGTCATGTCCTTATATATAGCTATCTCTTTTACCATTAAAGATGTATTTTAAATTCGTGCGGGTCATGGTTCCAAAACGACCAATTTCTTGAATTGGCTATGGGGTCTTACAATAAGGTATCATATGTTGAATCTAGAATCTCAAGAATGTTTTGAATGATCACAAATTTGTAAGTGAACTCAGTCTGTACTAATGAACTTGTTTGAGCTGATTTCTGTAACAGGATATAGACAAATTCAGTACAACGGTCGACCTGAGCTGAAGGAATGGACGATCACTGCATATGTGATATATATCAATGAAGTACCATAAGTGTGCAGTGGGCGTCTTAAGAATATAAGCGGTCGACCAGTATCAGGAGGAGGAGGTCATATGAGCATCAATGTACATACGATCGACCAGTGATAAGGAGAGGTCGACCA
>LTAE01010443.1:0-12833 GCA_001647135.1 Pontederia paniculata
TCGGGATCTTGATCACAGCAGGAAGAAGACCACTTGTTCACGATCTAGAGTACCACGGTCTGACGAAGTTTGGACAGCACCTGCACGTCAAAAGCAATGAACACGACTCTATGGCGGTGGACTTCTTCTTATAGGAATCCACCGAGTCGGTTTCGGAAACTTCCGGCAACCGCTCTTAGCGGTTACTTGCACTACCCATGCATATGCATGCATGGGTGTATGCAACTCAACCACATGGAGCGGTTAAGCCCATAAGGGCGTTTACGTTCAACACGAACAATTTTCAGAAGTTCTAGAGTGCAGTTCCCGAAATCTTTAGTACATTTGCAATTTTTTTTAGGTCACTGTATTTTCTCCTAACAAACAAAGGTGCAAATTCACTTTATCCATATCTATCACATGTTAATTCTCGTATTATTTCTTTATCAATATGACACTCGATATAAAGAAGGCAAATGCCTAGAAACAAAAGTGATTTATTTAAAAAAACGTTAATATAGAAAACTCGAAAATTATGTTGGCTACAAAATTTTCATCTATCACTTGATTTGAATGAGGCTGAAGCTAACACTTATCATGATAAAATTCTGCAACGAAAACTCTATTATGCAGTTGAAGCTAACTTTTGTTTAGCCGTAAGTAGTAGCAACAAATTAGAGAATTCGATGAGTTGGATCATAAGTAGTAAAATATTATATATTTTCTGAATGATTAGTTCACTGATTGCATTAGTTAATACCACATCTCAGTTGAGGATATTTCATGAGTTTGTGAAGTTGTAATGCATGGCAAAATTCAAACGGTAACAACTTTGGACAGGACAGCAACGACTTTGTTTAAGCGATGTATCAATAAGTGGTTGTGTCATGATCAAATTTCATAGGAAATTTATTTGGTGGATTATTGTCGGAATGCATTGCAAACTCGTAGACTATAATAGTTATGCTGGATGATGAATGATTTTGTCAGATAATCTGCGTTGGAAGATGGAAATGTGTTGGCTGTGTTATTTATTTTGACATGTCAACTGCTGCCTAACATAGTGACTTAGGTCGTGTTTGGCATCAATAATGGATTAATAAGTGGATAGCGAATTAAGAGCGAATATAGGTTTATTTAGCGGATAGCGGTTAATTATTAGCGGTTAATATTTAAAAGTTCGTTAAGGTGATAATAAAAAAATATTTGATAAATATAATGGTGAAATTAATTCATAACTATAAAATGACGTAAATAGGCTTAATACATTAATATGATAAATTATTTAATTTATAATATTATGTAATTTCTAAAAACTTTTTATGTGATTTACGATAATTAATTTGGAATAATCTTTTTAAATAAATATACATGCATAAATAAAAAAATTTAAATAAAAAAATATATGTACTAATGTCAATAATATTTAAATGCTAATAAATATTTATGGTTATTACATAGCTCAAACTCTAATAAAAGTTCTAATAAGAAAGAAGAATGAATTAGGTATAAAAGTTCAACCTTTATTTTTTATCCACTAAACTTTAATGAAAATAGCCTACCACTCAACCGCTAACCTATAAAATAATTTACCAAACACTTCATTCTAAAAAAATAGCGGTTTGACCAAGTCAAACCTCTAAACTCTAATCTAACTTCTATTTTTTTAGTTGCCAAACATAGCCTTAAAGGAACATTTAATGCATTACTTTTCAACAATATTTAGCAATCAACATTTTCTAACAAAAAAAATTAAAAATATCACATATTAAATTATTAATAATATGCACTACTCTATTTATTATGAATAACTAATTTAATTGGTAATTCAAATTATCATATTTACTTATAAAAAATTACCAAATAATATACACCCTTTTACCAAAATACCATTTATAAATATTGTCACATTAAAAACTTATAATATAAAGTTGGAATTTATAAACTCAGATAATAATTCACAAATTAACGTATTAAGAATAATAATATAATAATTATAATACATATAATTAATAATTCTGATAATTAATAATTATTATTCATAATATGATAATATTAATATAATATAGTATTATACAAACATTATTTAAATAAATTTATCACTAATATTAATTTACTTTTATTGTGTATTACTTTTATTTATGTTATTATTGTATGGCATGTTTTATTTTATTATATTTTATTTATGGAAGAGTCGGAAGGGACAATGTGGAAAGCAACTATAGATTAGATTGTCACTTGGGTGGTAATTTGAAATGACACTCCCCTCTTGAGCAATCTCAATTATTAGACAATATAGATAGTTTGCATATTAAAATAAGTAAACAGGGTAATATAATAGAACCATATAATTTTAATTTTAGACTAATGATAGTTTGAAAGATTACTTGTAGGAAAATATCTCCTAAGAGATGATTGAGTTAAAATGTGGCGACGAGAGAGAAATATGAATCCCAAATTCAAATATCAAATATATTTTAAGAAGAATTACTATTTAATATTCTACTCGATTGATGGAATTACTCAAGTGCTAGCGGATAATATGAAAATAAAAAAAATAAAAATTATCATGTCACTAGATTAGTTAGTGCTCTAATACCTTTTGTAATGCTCCCATAAGTATACTCTCCTCCATATAATAGAATGCCTCCTAAAGATGCTACAAACTTAACATTATTGACTTTACTTTGACCAAAGGGCTGATCAACATCATGTACACATTATGAAAGTCAATAAAATATCTAGTTCAATAAGCTAGCAAAATAAAATAGTATGTTACATGGTTTGATAAAGAAAAAGATATATATTATCTTGTTCACCTACATGATCAAAAGCTTGAAAGACAATTCTCCTATGATCCGTGAAGTCCAATATGTAAAATAAATAATTCAATAATGTAAACTTTATATGAGGGCATAATAAAGAAAACTAACTTTGTTATTAATAAATTTACTTTACTTTCTTGTCTTTGCTTTGTTTCTTTTTCGTATAATATGAACATCAATTGCATCATGATAGCATAATGCCCTTTACCCCATATTTAATATGTTTATGTTCAATTCTTTTGTTATTTTGCATCTTTCCTTTTCATTGCCATTGACCTATTGATGGCAAGAATTCAGTTGCATCGATCGCATGATGCCCATAATATTCTTTGTTCAATATATTCAAGTCACCATTTAACTTAGGACTATCTTAATTATTCTCTATTTACATCCTAAGTTATTCAATAATAAACAATCAATAGTGAGCCTTTACCAATCGTGAAGGTCATTGATCTCGACATCATTAAGGCTAGTTAGTCCTAGGGTCCCTCTTTGAAACAATACTAGTCACCAAAGAAATCCTCAGTCTCCGAAAAAACTAAAACTAGTCCTTGAAGGAAGACTCAATCCCTGAAGGAACATGTTATTAATCCCCCATCTGAGGTTCATCTTAACAATTCATGGGGAACCAAAATATACAATTCACAGATAAATTCAATCACATGCATTATCCATTTTCAACCATATTGACCATTGGACACAATCTCTTTTCTAGGTAATGTCTCATGCAACCATCATTAAACCAAACAATAACATAAATCAATAAATGCAATAAAACACAATTACATGGGAATTCATATCTATCAACTTTGTAGGAGGAACAGGATCCACGTTAGAACAAGACACCATCCATTTTTTGGGTATTCTTCGTGCATGATCAACCTTCGTCAGGACATGACCCGCATCGGGATGAGACATAGCTCGTGACATGTGTCCTTCGGTTTGATTTTGATGGGTTTGGTTTGGGTGACTCGATCTGCGTTTCATTATTTATTCATAGTTCACATTCGACCGGTCGAGCAACGCGGTCCGCGTCGGGGTGATGTGATCCATTTCGTGAGTTAGGGTTTGCATGCGCCACCATCGTTGATCCTTCGAACATGGTCTACGTCAAAGGGTGACACGATCTATTTTCCAAGGAAACATGTAGTTAATCTGTTTCGTTTTTCTGTTTCGACACTGTCGAGGAATATGACTCGCGTCAAGGTGCCATGTGGTCTATTTCCGTCTACTCCAATGCTGATCCGAGAACACGCCATGTGTCGAGAAATGACACGATCCATGTCAAGTGTCAAGATCGCCTTCGATATGAGGAACACAGTCTGTTTCACAGGGTGGTACAACCCATTTCTTCTTCGCACGACCCGCATTCGTGACACGACCATTTTCTTACTGTGAATGCAGCCTGTGTCTGTAGGGACACGACCCATGTTTGATCTACCGATTGCTAATGGTGGCCGTAGTTCTTGTCTTCATCTCGTAGTCGATCAAGGCATATTATTATTTAACGATTTGATATCACAATTATAACTCTCATGTAGAGACTATAATCTTCATTCTATCATGCACATATGAAAAAATCTAAAGTTGATCCTCCTAATTACCTATCTTGATTTATAGCCAACAATCTTCTTCCTTGCCCTAGTTGCTTTCCTGACTCCTCTCCCGCATTGAGCCTTCTTCTTCCTCCTCGTTTTTCCTCCTCATTTTTCCTCCATGATGAACCTTTTTTCTTGATCTCTCATATCCTATGCTGATCTTATGCCATGAGGGGAGAGAGAGAGAGAGAGAGAGAGAGAGAGAGAGAGAGAGAGAAAAGTTGAGTCCTATTTATAGGGAAAGCAAACCCTTCTAGATAGAGGTTGAATGTGATTAGGACTTGTTAAGAATGATTTTATATGTGATTATATTTTCTTAAGATAACACTTCATATGATTAGGAGTCAGGACTAGAAATATTAAGTTGATTAGGAAAATATTAGTATAACAATTTGACTGACCCTTAACCTTTTTCTAATCCTAATCATAATTATATCTTATTTTATATTATCCTATCTTATCTTTTAATTATTACTCTTATTAAAATTGGATATTACATACTACGTTAGTTACTGCTCATTGGTTGGTGATGACAATTTGAAAAGTCAAGTCAGTATTTTGACAATTAAAGAATTCATGACGAATAAAAGCCCCATGGCAAGTGATAACAATGAACTTATCTTCATTTAAATAGGTCTCAAGTTTAAATTCTTGAGTACGAAGAAAATTACCTTGTTCGTCTAATGTGCAATTCAAGCGACATCATATTAGTCAAGTTGACGATATTCTTAACTCTCACTCCCTTGAAAAGTGTGGCCATCATGTCGCTACCTTGGTTTGAGTATTGACTATATCTAAATACTAGAGTGACAATCGAAAAAATTATTAATTATTTTAAAATTATTTCTGTTCCAACTTTATTTAATTTGCGCAAGATTTAATCCTGTTAAATTCTTTTAAATATATTTTCATCAATTATTCAATTTGTTGCCTTTTTAATATTTTATTTTAAAAAAAAAGAATAGAAAATACATCTAGTACACCCTTTTCTTGTAGTGCAAACTGCCAGCCAAAAAAAGTGGTGAGAAGGATTGTGATAACTATTTTCAAATTATTGAGAAAAGGAAATAGCACAATTAAGGGTGAGCACAAGGCGAACCCAACTTGCCAACCCGATCAACTTGATCTAATTCTAAAAGTTTTGGATCAAACCTGACTTGACCCAAAAACTTTTGGATCGGGTATTGGTTGGAAGAGACCTAATAACTCAATTTTAGGCCGGATTGGTTGAAAAAGATGCAATAAGTCATCATTTTACAAAAAAATATTTATTTTATATAAAATTACTTAAATTATAATATAATGTGAATAGTTATTATTCTAAACCTTATTTATTACCGTTAATATTTTATTTTATTTTGAAACTTATATTTATCATTAAATTTGTTAGAATTTAAAATTTAAGAACACATCCTCTTTTTGGGGCTCGAACCGATTAAACTCTGATGTCTTAACCCGACCAATTCAATTTTTTCGGGCTGTGATTGGATTTTCTCCAAACTCGGCCCATATAAGCCCAATTTAATGGAAAAAGGGATATATGGAGTTTTGCTATACATATATAGAGCATAATTGATTTCAATATCAACCATTGAAGGTGTATTATAGTTTTGCACTACAGACATGCATTTTAGTGAAATCATTAGTAATTTTAAATTATTTGACATATACATTTTTTTACTATTAAGTAGTTTAACTAAAATTAAGAGTAATTTTAATGAGATGCAAGAATGTATACACTAAGCTCCGTTTGATACCAATGTAAAAAAATATAAGAGTGAAATATTCTTGTAATATACTTATGATGTGTCTAGATTAATACCATTTGAGCACAGCATGACCAACGAGGAAGCAAGATAGAGACAAAGTATTTATTCATTCTTGCCTTGAAGCAACCTCTTTCAAAAAAAAATTATCGAGATGCTCAGGAAGTAAAAGGAACATGAAAAATCTTGTAACGAAAATCAAGTTCATAACTTCTTATTCTATATTAACTAGAGACTGGGGTGGAGCGAAACATGAAAATCGGAAAGGGCCGAATAATTTTTAGAAGTTCGAGGGCGTAGACCCTAAAATCTTTAGTACATTTTCTCCTAATAAACAAAGGTTCAAATTCACTTTATCCATATCTATCACATGTCAATTCTCATATTATTTCTTTATCAATGACACTCGAAATAAATAAGGCAAATGAGTAGAAACAAAAGTTATTTATTTCACACAAAAAAATGTTAATATAGAAAACCCCTGAAAATTATCTTGGCTACAAAATTTCATCTATCACTTGATTTGGATGAGGCTGAAGCTAACACTTATCATGATAAGATTCTGCAACGAAAATTCTATTATGCAGCTGAAGTTGTCCATTCAACTTTTGTTTAGCCGTAAGTAGTAGCATCAACAAATCAGATAATTGGATGAGTTGGATTATAAGTAGTATGGTATTATATTTTTTCTGAATGATTAGTTCACTGATTGCATTAGTTAATACCACATCTCAGTTGAGGATATTTCATGAGTCTGTGAAGTTGTAATGCATGGCAAAACTCAGAAGGCAACAACTTTGGAGTTTGGACAGAACAACGACTTTAATTAAGCGATATATCAATAATGGTATTGTCATGATCAAATTTCATAAGAAACTTGTTTGGTGGATTATTGTCGGAATGTATTGCAAACACGTAGACTATAATAGTTATGCTGGATGATTTTGTCATATCTGCGTTGGAAGTTGGAAATGTGTTGGCTGTTTTATTTATTTTGACGGCAACCGCTGGCTGACGCAGTGGATTAAGAGGACGATTAATGCATTACATCTCAATATTATTTAGCAATCAACAGCGTTTAATAAAAAAAATGTACAGTACTCTATTTATTATAAATAACTAATTCAACTGATAATTCATATTACCATATTTATTTATTATAAAATATTGTATAATAACACCCTTTTACCCATATATCATTTATTTTATAATTATCATATTGAAAATTGTATACTATTAAGTTAAAATTTATAAACTCAGAAATAACTCACAAATTAACGTATTAAAAATTAATTAATATCATTTAAATAAAATAAAATAAAATAATAATATAAAGTTATATTAATACTAATATATTATAATTAATAAAAGTGTTATTTTAATAAATAGTACTTATAATTAATAATAATTATTATTCATAATACGATAATATTAAGATAATATAATATTATACAAATGCTATTAAATAAACTTATTTTTAATATTAATTTACTTTTGTAATATATTATTATTATTATTATTATTATTATTATTATTATTATTATTATTATTATTATTATTATTTATGTTATTATGATATGGTATGTTTTATAATGATGGATCGCACCTCTTCATGATCCCTAAAAATCAGACGATGTTTGATGAACAACCGATGAATTATCATCAAATAATATGCGACATTGAACAATATTGGCTCATAAAAAATTGGTGGAAATTCAACAACAACCATTTGTAACTAATGGAAACACTTCAAGCTTCACAACACGCATATCACAATCATAAGATCATAAGTCAATGAAATTTACTTGACATAATTATCACAGTCTACAAAAAGCTCATAATACCTCCAACATAGGCAATTGTCTGTTTACAACATGAGAGGGCTAACTCTCTCAGTTTTTAGTCGCGCATGTTGCAAGAAATAATGCCTTAAGAATGTCCCAAATGAATCTAAGATCTCTTTCGATTTCTCTTAGATAACTACACAAATTAGGGCTTTTTTTATTTCTCCTAAATTAGAGTATTCATGCACAGGACACCCTAGATCAATTCCAAAGTAAGATAGCAAGCATGAAAGATCTATCCTATCGGATAACACATCAAACATACAAGATAATTAACTCTCAAAAAACATTATGCATAACACGAATACTATCAGATTGGTTCCCGATAAACAAAACATTAGAATAGATCCATAGATAGGGGTTCGATAGATACAACCCTGAATAGAATTACTCCATACGAGGAGAGACACACACAGAAAAATATAAAAAAACGTCTTTAAGACATGTGTCTCTCAATTTTTCGTGCGAGAGTGGCAATGTTCTGCTTCTTCTCTGTGATAGAACAAGTCCAAAGCCTTCATGATTCCCTTTTCAAAAAACCCTCCCATGTATTTATATCATCTGGGATCAAGTCATTAGGGTTTGGAGGATGCACGCAACATATTGTGTTGGTGGCCAGTTTAATGACCCGTAAGTATGGTGTTGCGGCTGTGAATAAGGGGGAGATTGTCATCATCACGATCGTGAAGTTGAGTCAATGCTAGTGAAGATGATTGGCACAAAGATAGTGTCTTTTTTAGTGCTCGTGAGATCTTGTTTTATGCCTATGAAGTTGATGCTAGCGGTCGTGATATTATTGTTGATAGTCATACACTCTGTAGCGGTCGTGAAATTTGTTATTCGTGATTGTGAATTTGTTGTTGTGCCCACTCTGTGCCTAAATTACCTCCTTTTCACTTGTAACACAAGAAAACTTGAAATTCAGTAGGTCACCGACTCCTTATGCAATTTGATACTAAATGATAATGAAATATGCATAAACTATGTGAAATGATATGATAAATGGCATGAAGTGTTTGACACTTTTTGCATGCATCAGTCGATCAAGTACATCTACACAAAGTTAAGAACGTAATCCAAGTTCACATTACAACTATTGCCTTTTGGAGATGAGTTCCTACACTTGACGATGGCCTTCTTCAACCCTCACTCCTGAGTCCTCTCAAATCTAGTTAAATCCAAGTCCCTTGTAAAGTTTGAAGATCGATTTCCTCTTAATTACTATAAGGATAGATTAAGAGATGCGAGAAAGAAAGAGGTGAGTTCTATTCAGCGGATGAGCTCTAGATAGACGTCCATTCCTTTATATTGGCCGGCATTGTCCTCCCCTTCAATTCGGCCATTACCTAGGCGTCGATCTCGTCCAACCATGCACAACAATCAATTTATTGTTTCTACCTTCATTTGTCGTTTCATCTGCATTGCAACGTTTGAACCAGCACAACATACACGTGCTAGTTGTGAGCCTGGTGCGCCATCATCGGACAATTACTACAGAGCCCGATCGTCGGGGGGTTCATTGTTGTTATATCTAGGTGTCCAATGCACCGTTGCTGGCTGAGGTGATACACACGATCATTACAACAATCTCCCACTTGATCATCATGGTCACTATGTTAGCACTCTCATTGTCCGTGCAAAGTCTAACTATAGATTTTGACTTAAAGTTTCACTATCCGTGAATACTTTATACCGACTCAAATATTCTTGAGCCCCCATCAAGCCCACATATTTGATGATCCGATTGCAATTCTCTTTGTGAGAGAATCAACCAACATATCAATCGTAGGCACATAGGACACCGTCACTTCCTTCTTATCCACTATATCCGAATAGTGATACTCTCTCAATGTGCTTTTTCTTTTGAATTGTTGGTTTCATTGTGTATCAAGCTTATTAGAGCATAATTATCACATTATATCAGTAGTGGTCCACTGACTAGATCGAGCCTTAGTTCCGAAAGGAAACACCTGAGCCATACTTCGTTGGTGGTTGTTATACTGCAAACAATATATTCAATCATCTGTGTGTGGCTAGCCACACATACTTGTTTTTTGTTTTCTCGAAAAATGACTTTACCACTCAGAAGGAACAAGTGACATGATATGAATTTTTGGTCATCTATGTCACCGCCAAAATTCACATCTGAATATCCTACTGTCTCGAGTGTGTCAGCCTGATATGTCAATCTCAATTGTACCATACCCTTCAGATATGCAATATCCTCTTAATGGCATCTTAGTGGACCTTTTTGGGATTACTTTAAAATCTGCTAACCAAGCTTATCTCTTAAGCTAAATAGGGCTTCGTACAGAGCATCACATACATCATACTCCAACCATTTCTGCATAAGGCTCACTTAAAGGTTCTTGCCTTCCATTGGGACATTGACTTTTATTCAATCTTTTCCAATCATTAACGGTGTCAGTGCGGGATTGTTGTTCTGCATCCTTAGCCTACTCAATACTTTATTAATGTAATATTCTTGACTTAAAATCAAAGTTCTTGAGTGTTTTGAATGCCGAATAAATATGATGCATCCCCCATGTCTATCATTTCAAATCGCTTGCTCAATTTCTCATTGATCACGTTGAACATATCTATATCATTTACGACAAGCAATATTCTGTCCACATATAGTGATTATATCATAAAATTGCTCCCATTTTTTTTTTGATGTAGACACAATGATAAAATTTATTTGTCCTAAAATCAAATTGGACTATCGTCTCATGAAACTTCAAGTATCATTGCCTAGACAATTGTTTTAAATCATACAATGATTTTTGGAGCTTATACACTTTATTCTCTTGCCCTTTTACTTGGAAGCCTTTAGGTTGTCGCATATATATGTCTTCTAACAGGTTCCATTCAGAAAGTTGTCTTGACGTCCATTTGGAGCAACTCCAAATCTATATATATAACTATCGTTAAGATCGTCCAAATCAGCACAAACTTAGCCATCGAAGAATAAGTCTCCTGAAGAACTATTTCGGCTTGCTGACTATAACCCTTGGCCACCAATATCGCTTTGTGTCTATCAAAAGAACCATTAGTCCGATACTTTCTCTCGAGTACCCATTTTGCACTCTATGAATTGCATAACTTCCAGTAAACCACATAATGGCACACACTCTATTTTTATCGATTAGGTTCATTTCAGCTTTCATGTGATTGGTCATCGCTTCATTATATGAAACAAGATTTGTACTATCCTCTATCTTAACATCAACGGAGCAACATGATGCCTCGTACTCATGCAGAACATAACCATCCAAATGTACGAGTGTTATCTAGAGCCTTTTATTGGTGTCGGTTATACTCGTAAAATAATGGGTTTCTTCACTTCTTCCAAAGGTATACCATTATATATAAATGATGCGTGCTAAATTAGTCATACTTTTTGTACCATATTTAGTCCATTTTTTGTCATTTTCATCGTCATATGCATGAGTTTACCCTAGTTTTTAGAGTCATAGTCTCCATAATGTGTGTTTTTGTGTGTCCAAGGTGCCTGGCAGCACGATGGAGGAAGAACGTGAGAATCTGGACTTAAATCGGAGAAGAGGCTGATTCAGCTGTGATTGCGAAAGTTAATCAACTCCCATTGTTGGATAGCCTAGTGTCTCTTCGGAGTTATCCCCATCATCTTCTAAAATCGTTAGAGGATCTTCATTATCCGAAATCTACTCATTTTCGTTCTCAAGGAAGGTAGCATCACGAATCTCTATGAGGCATTTTTCTACTGGACGAATCTATACTCTTTAAATTCTTCATTATATTCAATAAACTTACACGTTTTCATCCCAAAGTTTAGCTTGTCTTAAGCTGAATAGGAACTAATATGTGCACTTTAAATCTCCATTTTTGGAGATGATCCAACTTGGACTTTCTGCCATTTCACAACTCGTATGACATTGATATAATGGATTTAGTGAGAATTATGTGTTGTACTTAACTCGCGGTCATCTGGCTCGCCCCAAAAGTATTTTGGCAGACCCGAGTGGGACAATATACAGTTCACTGCATTCGTCTTGTTCTTTCGCTCCATCACACCATTCTGTGTGGCGTATACCACATAGTAGTCTGCCTACAAATATCTTCTGAAATGTAGTAGCTCCCAAATTCTCGAAAGGTACACTCTTCTATTATGTCTGTCCTTAGGCACTTTATAAGTATTCTTAACATTTTCTCAACTTGTGTGTCTTGTACTTAGTCAGAGCCTCAAAAGCTTTCGACCTACTCTCTAAGAGGTAAACTTAATAGTTGTAGGATCGGAATGGCACCAAGAAAGGGGGAAATGAATTGGTGTATAAAATCTTTTCCACTCTAGATGAGTTATATTAGCAAAAGCATATACATGTAAATGTAAACAAGTAGATAAAGGAGTGAGAGAGACAATCAAACAGGCACAAACACAAGATTTGTTGACGAGGTTCGGCCTAACTCTTGGCCTATGTCCCCGCTCCGGTCTTCTCGCACTCGAGATCTCCGAAGATCATTGAACTCCTTCTTCAAGGGTGAAGGCTCCCTTACAAACTTCTCATTTCTTGCACGAGGAAAAGGAGACAACCTCTTACAAGTTCGCTCAGAACTCTCAAACCCTTCTATCCTGGATTCTTCACTCGAATCGCAGAAGGGGAACTAAGGCTTTCTATCGCTCAATGCTCTCACTGGATATTTGCCAAAGTTGCTTCCTAAGACTCTTGGATTACAATATATACACTGCACTAACGACCTAATTCTCTCACTCAGAAAACTAGCCGTTAATGCAAGTACAGTACCTTCACCTACTCCTCGATCGTCCACTGCTCCTGCCTC
>LTAE01010444.1:0-13725 GCA_001647135.1 Pontederia paniculata
TTAAATTCTGGAGGGTGTTGCTTCAGAAACCTTTCAATAGTGTCCTTCGTCTCCTCGCGTTGGTGTTCCCTACGAGCTGCCCTCATCAAGCTGTTCAGGAATTCATTCTGATCTTCAGAATGTGCATTTGGATTGTCAACAACCGGTGGTGGATTTGGTGCATCAGTTTCAGGAGGTGCATTGATCATGTTGGATACTGAGGGTGGGTTAGCACGTCTAACAGAACGTCGTGGAGGCATCTACATATAAGACAATCATACAAGTTTTCATTAATAAGATCAATAATCTATTCTCGAATTTAACTCATACCTGATGGCATGATGATAACTCGTGATGCTTGCACATGGACTTCTATCTATCTAGGGACAATTAAAAAATGCCCCTCGTTAAGCTCTGATACTATACTGTAACGCCCCCAAATCAGACCTTGCCACCTGGCAATAATCTTGACTTTGAAGACGCTACCACACAATATCATTACTTGTAGTTTGATCATTGACTGGTCAACTAAAGGTAATGATATTGTGTGGTAGCGTCTCCAAAGTCAAGATTATTGTCAGGTGATAATATCTGATTTGAGGGCGTTACAGTTCTTCCGAAATTTCTTCGGTGCTTCGGATCAATGGAATAAACGAAATCTATTGAGGAATTACTTCGGATCGTCGCGAGTCAATATAAAAAAACAAATTCAGTTTTACTTCTTTCACTTGACAGTAAAACGACCACGCACAGTTATTGATACTAGAATACTTTATTTACTATTAAGATCCACCGATATGTATAATCAAAAGGCACAACATTACACTATACTTTTCTTTCTTAAGAATAATCTCGGTAAGATTTTGACTATAATTTTTATTGAAATTTAAATTTTAATTAAGTGAGATTTTGAGTTATTTGATTGGCATTATATTTTTCCTATTGGATTACAATTATATTTTCATAGTTAACTAAGATTATCCATTTCTTACTCCATAAGAAATTTGAAAATATTCAGTTGGTATAGGAGTTCCGAATGTAAGAAATATAAAAAAAGGGATGGATGCAAAATCGATAAATATTCTTAGGGGTTAAAATCGAAAGATATTCTTAGGGGTTAAATCTTCGGTCTTAAGTTCCTAAAGGGTGAATCTCCTTCTCATATCCATAAGCAACATCAGAGCCAAGAATAAATAACGGTGGCTTCACTATCTACAGTATCAAATTATACTTTGATAAATAATATATATAATTTCAAGCGACAAATAATAATTATATGAATTACACTTTTTCTCTGTCTAAAACTTCGTGAACAATTACATTCTATCTTTGAACAAAAAAATTGGATAACATCAATTGTGCATTTTTTTTAAGTCAGAAATTTGAGATTTCATAAGAAATAAAATGGATGCATAGATATCTCCAAAATCAATGCATGGGCATGATTCGCATGGATACAAATGAAGGTTGAAAATCTTACTCCAATTTGACATCTTAGAGTTCATCTTATTTCAATTTTATTTTAAATACAAAATATTGAGCAATCATGAATATATCACATAAACATACTCATTAGTAAAATGAATGTAGATAATTATCCCGACAATTTCTTAAAATTCTTAATTTTTAAATTTAAAACATATCTTTTTTTTTCTTCAATATGTATTGCAAAATAGTCATTCATTGATCTCAAATTCTTATCCATTTGAAAAATATTAATAAAGATAAAAAAATATATTATTCATAAAAAGTAATATTCAAGTTTTCATAAGATTCCATAGCTATATAATAATCAAATTCTAAATACCTGAATATTTAAGGGGAAAAATGATAAATAACAAATTGTTATAAATAAAGGTTAACTCTATATATATAAAGAGAGAGAGAGAGAGATGTCGGTAGAGGGAGTCTCAAAAAGCGAAGGCCGAGCTGTAGATCACGTGACCTGCACCGAAAAAGTGGCTGATTGGGCTTTCTCCTGGATCAAAACAGATCAACTCGCCGAATTCGATGATCGAGTCGGACGCCCAGGGAACTTGCGGAATCAACTCCTTGGAATCAGAGCTTGCCGATTGAGAGATGTCAGCTAAGGCCTTGTCGTTTGAGAGGGGACCCCCCCGGAGGGCACTTCTCGAGGACCTTCTGTTCTGCCTTCCTCCGCAAGTCGTTCCTCATATATATATATATCAAGTTATTAAAATCATATAATTTAGTAAAATGAATAAAATATAGTAATTGATTGTTGCTAATATATTTGAGATTGGAGACTAATTGGAAATTAGTAACTGTGGATAAGGGAAGAAGTACAATTTACATAATAATAAAATTCAATGGAAAAATGATACAAAATAAAATATGAAAATAAGACTATGTGCAAGTTTTTTTAAAAATCATAATAGTTAGAATAATTGATTTATTCGGTAGTTGATATATTTTAAATAGGATAATGCTTAAATATTAGTTATTCTAGGGTAGGATGAAATTTAAATAATATGAAAATAATTCAATTGTAGACAAGTAAAAATTTATAGCTAAAAGAAACAAAATTGTGCAGACAATGGAGTTCAAACTTGGGATATGCTAAAGTATTACCTATTTAGCAAAGATCTACTAAGTTTTTATTATTCAATGCTTGCACTTGCAGGCACATGAACCTGTATAGCTCCACCCCTATCCTTAAGGACCATATTCACATTTGATATCTCCAACACAGCATGAGATAAAACAATTTTTTTTCTATAAGATATTCATTATTGTAGTTGTATCATCATTGTCGTGGTGCACACAAGGCTAGAGATAGAGTTTCATGTGTGCTTGTGTTGATCAACACATGCTTGATCGTGTTCATGTTGCTATCATGCCGTGTCGAAAGTTGCATCAAACCAAACAGCATGACCCAACCCAAATCCCATCCTCTCGGGCCAAGCCAAGTCGGGCTAGTCCAATATCCTTTTTCATTTTTTTTTCTTTTGTTAATATTTTAATAAAAATATAATTGTTGAAATATAAATATATTAATATAACATTAAATAACTAACTATATGAGTTTCTATACTCTTATAATATTATTATTTCTTACAATATATAAGTATATTGAATATTCATTTCACTATAACTTATAATTAGTTTATACTAGTTATATAATAAATAAATAAATAAATGTTTGTCCATACTATGCTCGGTGAGGCCTAGGTTACCAAGCCTCGTGTCGTGATGTGCCTTTTTTTTTCAGAGCATGACATGTGCTGAGCCTAGGTACGGTTCTTCATTTTGTCGAGTTGAGCCTAGGCCAGGTCATGCATGCTAGCCCGACATGGCCTCCACCTTTACGAATGACACTCCTTGAGTTGTCCCACATGATAAGTTACAAGAGAAATATTTGGTACACACACACACACACACGAGAACATGGGATTGGCCAAACGTGATGTGTTTTAAGAAATTATCTGTGTCAAGATCCAAAGTGAATAATATCAGCCATTTGATATATGATATCAAAGCATCTTCGCATTGAAAAGATGCAAGAGGCATATTTTGTTTATTCTTACAATGATAAGTCATAAGAGAGATGTTAGTTATAAATATGAACATACCTTCAACTTGGCATGACTTACTTCGATAAAATCATGTGGTTCAAAGCTCAAAATGAATAATATCCTTCAACGAGGATATTATATGACATCAGAGCCACTATGTGTGGACCTTTGTACTATAGTAGTGTTCGACCACTCAACGAGGATGTTGAGTCCTTTAAGGGGGTCGAAGGGTGCACAGTCACTCTTTAAGTTAGTTCCACATGAGCAAATCACATGAGAGATGTTAGGTATATATGAGAACGTGACTTTGTCCAAGTCTGATGCGTTTTGAGAAAATTGTATGACATGACAAGAATGGTGTGAATTAGTGACAAATATATCTGTCGCTAATTCGTCGCTAATGGAGAAACATTAGTGACTTCTTAGCGACACAATAAGTTGATCATTTTTTTTCAACAATTTACAACGAGTTAGCGACGGAAAAAAAATTATCGTCAATAACGGCAGAATCTGCGATGATTTAGCGATAGATGTCCGTTGTCACTATTTTTGTTTATTTATTATTAATAAACAAATTTAGCGATTGATTGGCGGTGGATTAGCAACGAAAATACTCTGTCGCTAATTCTTGTGCCCTAAAATTCCCTGACCTTAATTTTTTTCCCTTGTCGACTTCTTCTCCATCCGACGCCTTCTTCTTTGCGTTCACATTGCTGCCTCGCCCTCTCACTGCCGGTAACACCTTTGCCCTCAATCCACCCTCCTCACATCGTCGACGCCGCTCTCCTCCCAGTAGTAATGAGGGTGCACACCGCCCTCCTCATAGGCTATGAGGAGGGCAGCGCCGACAGCCCGCCTCACACCTGAGGAGGGCTGCCGACCATTGAGGAGGGCGCGCATGTGTAGTTCATCCTTAATTATATTTAATTCATTTTTAATTATGTTTAGTTCATATTTAATCATGTTTAGTTCATATATAATTATATTTTGTTCATATGTAATTATGTTTCCTTTATATTTAATTATGTTTAGTTCATTTATATTCATATTTAATGAATATCTAATAATGTTTAATATTTATAATTATGTTTCGTTCATATTTAATTATGTTCAGCTCTTATTTATTTAAGTTTCGTTCATATTTATGTAGTATACATGATCGAAGTTTAATTTTTTAGTGGAAAGATGATAAGGATCATGTTTGTGAAAAATTTAAGGATGAAATTGATGAATTTTTAAGATTTGCATAGGAAGAACGAGGTGTAGCCGATTCTCTTGATCGCATTCTTTGTCCATGTGCGAATTATAAGAATAATAAATTGAAGCTAAGACATAATGTCGAGATGAATTTATATCGAAAGATTTTAGGTGGATTATTTGAATTGGACATTACATTGTGAAGAATATTGGAAAGATAAAAATTCAAGTAATCAAGCCAATTTTGTGGAAACTTCGACAAATTCATATATTGATATAGTGCGAGATGCATAAATTGATGCTACATTTTATGGAGAGAATGAACAAAGAGAAGAAACTCTTAATCCTTCGGCTTCATAATTTTATAATCTTTTAAAAAATATAGATGAGCCTCTTTGAAATGGTTGTGAGCGAAAAGAGCGTTATCTTCTGTTTCACAATTGATTAATTTAAGTCTGAATATAATATAAGTGAGAAGTGCTTTGACATAATGATTTGCAATATCAAGAGTATGTTGCTTGCTTCTAAAAAGTTACCTGAAAATTATTACAAATGCAAGAGAATGATGAGTGAACTTGGCTTAGAGTACCAAAAGATTGATATTGGTCACAACCATTGTATGTTGTATTACAATGAGCATAGCGAATTAGCAAATTGTTATGTATGTGGTGAGCGAAGATTCAAACCAAAGTCAAATTCTAATACTAATCAGAGGAACATTTCTGTTGCAATAATCAAATATTTTTCAATCATCCCAAGATTGCAATGCTTATTTTTATCCAAGAATACTGCACAATTTATGTGATGGTATGCAAAGGGGTGCGAAGTGATCCCTCGGTTATGATACACCCTTCTAATGGAGAAGCATGGAAATATTTTGACAATTGTCATCCTAATTTTTTATGCAAAGCAGAAAAAATATTTTCACCATCATTTTCTGACATAATGGAGCATTTGGTCATCCATCTCGCTTATGAGGCAAAGGTAGCATGGCTTGTATAATATTGATGGATATATCCATTTGAAAGATGCATTTTGAACCTAAAGAGAAAGACAAAAAGTAAGGCAAAATTTGAAGGATCAATATGTGAAGCTTACTTTTATTAAAAAATTTCTAATTTCTCATCATTGTACTTTGAACCTAAAATTCAAACAAGTCGAACTCAAGTCCCACGAAATGACGATGGTGGAGAGGAGACCAATAAGGAGGGTTTATCCATTTTTAAGTTTCCAGCACGTCCGATTGGAAAAACACATAAATTTATGTTAAATGACGATGATTTATTGTGCAGAAAGTTATGTCATCATGATCACTTTAAAAATGGAGTCTTATCTAAAGTAAGATTACTTACTGAATATTACTTTATATTAGGTTATATATATTACAATTCATACATTTCATTTTTCTTTGTATAAGGAATTTGAAGATTTCCAAAGACAATTGAATTATAATATGACAAATGATCAATTTTTGCAACTCCGAGACGAACAATTTTTGAGTTGGCTAAAGAAGCAAGTGTTTGACAGCAAAGTGACAAATAGAGACATTAGAAATTTAAGTTATAGACCGAAGAAAAAAGTGTCAACTTATAACGGTATCATCGTCAATGGTTACAGATTTCACACCGAAGAATATGGAAGAAACAAATCTATCATTAAATAGTGGAATTTCTGTTCGAGGTTGTTTGTATGGCGAATATGAGTTGAATTATTATGGTGTAATCGAGCAAATTATTGAATTATCAAACCTTGGGAATATGAATGTTTTCATATTGCATTGTCGTTGGTTTGATCCACAAAATGATGTTAATGTTGATGACACTTATGGATTGGTAGATGTGAAGTGTAGATAAAAATTTAATTCAAATGAATCATTTGTTCTAGCTAAGCAAGCATAACAAGTTTACCATGTGAAATATCCTTCAGTTAAAAGGAGTGCCGATGAATGTGGGCAACGTGCAAAGTAAAGAACAAGTTGTTCTTTGAAGAAAAAAATGAATGTTGAAGGTATTTTAGTTAATGGAATGCCATATGTCGATTATTGTCAAGCTGATTAAACCATGGGAGTAATAAATGTAGCCCACGATGATGACATAACAATATTGTTTGACAGAAATGATCCTATGTAAAAAGTGAACATTAATGAAATACGTCGTCCTCTTGAAGTTGAAGATGAACAATTTATAAACGACAATGAGACTGATCAAGAGATATATGAAACATTTTCAAACTCTTGAATAAGTTATTTTTCTAAAAATGTATTTTTAATTAAGTTGTATATGTTTTGACATATCATGCATAATTTTTTTTATATGCTATTATAGGTTATGCCTCCTCATGGTCGTGGGAGAGCTCGTAGGAGCAGTACGAGTCGTGGCACTCCATCAGGGGTCGAGGATGAGCCCGTCATTATTCTTGACTCTCAGATAGGTAAATTTTATTATTTATTGTTCATATTTAATCATGTTACCTTTATATTTATTTTTTTTACATTTACTATTGCTAACGTTTTATTTCATACAATATTCATATTGGGTCTTCATCATCCCAACGAAACATGTACAACATCATACCAGTTACTGGAGTTACAACGAATGACAAGAACAATCCAGGAGTTGATAATATATGATTTATTAAAAAAATATATTTTCTTAATATACGAATATAACATTAAATGCATTAATCAATTTAGGCATGCTTTCATCCCGGGATGTATTCATCGAGAAATCAGCGAGTTTTTTCTTTTGAGCCTTCCAGTAGATTGTGCTAAGTGGAAGGACATTCATTGCTTTATCGGGATGGCATGTTCAATGAGTTTAAGGTAAAATTATTTTAAGTACAACTAATTGAAATTAATTTACAAAATAATAATAAATCGTCTTTTCAGGCCAAGTATAAATGGAAGGAAGACCTTCCTTATGCTATAATCGGGAAGGTATTTAATAGTGTAACTTCTACTCGTCTCAGTGGAGTAATATTCAACTATTTATGAGATACAAGGCTTGTGACCGATGAAAATATTTTGGAAGCAAAGGACAGACATGCACCGCATATTTCCAAAGCAGTTTGGTCTTCTATTTGCGACACATGGTAAGTTCATATTTAATAGTTGGATTATATTTAAATTTTTGTCAACATTTATCGCTTTCAATGTAGGGTGTCATCCGAATATCAGGAGAAGTCAGCAACCGGTAAAAATAATAAATTGTCTAAGTCAAATGTGGCACACCATTGTGGAGGATCTATTGAGTTCATATAGCATAAACGAAAAATAATATATTTTTTCAAATTATGTGAATATTGAATGTTATCGTTAAACAGTTCGAGTAAATTGTTTAATATATGAAATGTGATTGTCGTAGGAGTTGGCGAACGATGGCAAAGTTGACTTCCGAATGGTGCACAAAAAAGTTTACACCAATAAGAAGGCCAACCAATTCATCTCGGAGCAAGCAAAACAAATTATGGTATGATTTTATAACACTCATTCAAAATATTTATCCTTAAGTACTTGGCATGGAAGTGACTATTTTCATTTATAGGAGGCATACAATTTTCTTATGGCGGAGAAGTACGGGGATAATGCAGACTCATTCCCCAAAGTCGACGAGGAGGTATGGAAAGAAGTTGCAGGACTTATTAAGGACGATCGACTTCGTGGGTTAGGTAGATTGAGTTTGCAACAAGCGAGTGTTACTTCTGTCGCTGGTCCTTCGTGTACTTCTGCCACCAAACCTGCTCCTACAAGAGATGAAGGTCCTTGTGATGGAGGTCGTAGATGAGAGAGTTATGTCACTTTTGTTGGAGGTCCTCAGTTTGATTCGCGACCGATCTGCTCCTCGCACTCCTTCGTCTGATGATTAGGCTTTTTTGTGTTTGACATAGCATTAGAAATTTATGTTGTGATACTTTGAAACATGCATTGTCTTACTTTCCTATGATGTGATGAGTACTCTGTTGTGTTACTTTGAAATTTATTACTTTTATATGACATCTTTATTGTCTTGTGCATGAATGAGTATATATTTTTTATATGATGATACCATGTTGTATATAAAAATTTTATCTGAAAATAAATATAGTATTCTATGTTGTTTTTTCAATTAGCAACAGAATAGCGATAATTTAGCAACACAATATTGATACGGTTTTTCACATGTTACGATACTTAGTGACAAATTAGTGACAAAATAGTGATATTTTAACGACAACTCAATGCGATAACTGGCAACAGTTTTAAGATAATGTAGCGACATATTAGTGAACTTTTATTGAGATGGCGATGCTTGAACGATGTTTTAGCGATGATTTAGAGATGAAATCTCATTTTCTTAAAAAAAATTAAGATAACGACGATTTAACGACAAGTTGACAACGGTTCAGAGACAACTTAGTGACAATTTTTTTCTATCGCTAATTGCGACCTAATTTTTGCAACAACTTTTTGGCATCGTCCGTTTGTCGCTAAATCGTAGTTGATTTTTATAGCGACGATTTAGCGATAGGTTTGCGACAAATATATTTGTCGCTAATGTTGCATATTCTTGTAGTGCGAGTCAAGACCCAAAGCAGATGATATCACGTTTGACTGAGGATTTTACAATGCGACAAAAAATTCTTCAATTGTAGATCAAATATACTATCGTGGTCAAGTTTTTCAAGTCAAGACTTTATGTTAGGGTAAAAAGGTGATGCAGTCCTTGCCATCAACATTGTGGCCCATGTCCATCACATACAATTAGCCTTCTTTGCTATAAGAGTTTAGCTTAGGTTCATGGTCACATTGTACAAGAGTCCCTTTGATGAATGGTGTCTTTCGACCATCCGCATGGATTCAACTTTATGACGGCCACTAATTTGTATATAAGATGAAATTCTATAGAAGATATCGACATCGACCAATGACATGGTTATTGTTGAACTGCATGTTACTTTGTCAACAAAGTTCCCTAATTAATCAACAAGGTCTCATCTAGAATTTCAGGATGGAAACATAAAGTCCTCATCTAGGATAACTCGAATCAAGTAGGGTTTTTTCACATAAATTTTGTGTTTCTTTTACCTTATATTATTTTCTATGCATGATATTGATTATTATTATTTAATTTGTACATAGGAACTCGAGGGAGAATTCCCAATAAACGTATCACAATGAGGTTGATTTGAATATTCCTTTTGTGTGAATTAAATGGATGAAAATCAAAATAACATTGAATAATTATTTTATTTGTAATGCATGGATGAAGGGTGTTCTCTACTAAAAGGATTTGTTTGATCATGCTGAATTAGGATATAATATATGAATATGAAATTATTGCTAGTTAAAAAAATATTCACAAAAAGGTTGTTGACATTATTAGGTAATTTATCAATGTGAGTGTTTTCTATCATATTGCTCAAGAGACAAATGCATAAATTCTATGAAAGAAATTGCAATGCTTATATGAAAGAAATACAATTCAAAATAAAGTCTTTGTGATTAAAAAAATTAGTGAGTTTAAAATTTTATTTTGAGCACTTAAGTGAATTTATGATTTAATAAATCAATTAAGGGCAACAAAGATAATGCTTGATGATGAGATGCAATTATTAATGCTCCTAAGTTCCTTATGATAGTCGTAGAAAACCTAGGTGCTTAATAAATTTATCCTCATGATGTCGTATCATTTTTCATGATTAAAAATTATTTATTCAATAAAAAAATAAGGAAAGCATGAGAACAAATACTATACAACTCTTGTCACATATAAGGAGAAAGATAGAAGAAGAGGTTATGATGAAATAATTATAATTTAGAAAAAGATTTTCGTGTTATCATTGACAAAATAAAATTGCAGAGGCTTAAAGAAGCAGCGAAATGAAAAAAAATAAAAAAATGAAGACATTTATATTACTATTGCAGTGACATCATATGAGATCTTATACTTATTTCAAATGAAATTAAAGAATGTAGTGTCATAGACTCTTCGATTGAGCTGGTAGTTGAATAGGTGTTTCACAACATGCAACTCCTTTAAAATAATAGTTCACCATATATAGGACCAATGGTTTTCGCACAATGAAGATGGACCATAGATTGAATGTAAAGTGTAGGAATTAATGCATACGAACAAATATTGCTTGTGAGTTGCTTTTAAAGGATGTGGGACACATAGTTTAGTTTTATTTGAATTTGATTTCTTCTCGACTTTTGGATCAAGAAAGTTATCATAGTCATAGAGTGAGAAAAAGTGTAATGTGTCTATGATTGTTGCTAAGGGAAAGTTGATAAATGCAATAGAAGAAGAAATTTCATCAAATCTGTGACACAAAAGATTATGACACATTGAGTGTAAAAAGATTGCAGGTTTTGTAAGGAATTCTCATATTACTCTATAATGGTAAAACTCAAGTACTTAGGTTTTTCGGAATGCACATGTCATGGTGGAAAAAGATATAGGAAATAAATTGAAATATCTTCACATAAATAATGATGGTGAATATACATTTCATATATTAAAAATTATTGCTCAAAGCATTATTAAAGATGAGGATATAAATAAATTGTATGAATGATGATGAAGGACAAATAGTGATGGGATTTGAGTAATTTCTAAGTGGGAAGGGTGAAACAAAACAAATACCAAATAAAGTCTTTAAATTTTATCTAGCGCTCAAACTCCGGTTGATTAAGTAACTTATAAGTTTTGTATCACTAATTGAGTAAGGACCTATTTAACTTAACTTATAAGTAGGTTAAAATTACTTATAAATAAATTTTTAAAAATCTTGATATTTGGTAAATAAAAAAAAATAAGTAGAGTTTCCCTTGCTTATTTTTAAAATTATTGGTTTATCAGTATTAACTAACTATATTACTTTTTTATTCATATTTTTTAATATTATTATCATATAACTTTAAGGATATTTTAATCAATATTTATTTTAACAAATATTGCAACCACTTATTACTTATTAGATATTTTTTATCAGCTAGTCACACGGGCCCTAAGTCATCTACTTTTACTTATAATATATCAAATTTGTTTTTTCGTGTCCCTAATTTCATTTAACTAAAAATTTCTTTCTCTATAAACCTGTGATATGATAAAAAAAATAATTAGTCTAGAATTATAATCAAGAAAAAAATCATTTTATTAGAGCATCGTGCACAACAGGCACCTTTTACAAGTTGATTATAAATCCACGAAGGCACAAAAGAAGGAAAATGAACATATCGTAGTCCAGTAACATGTCTCGCATAATAATAATACCTGCAACATCTCGATCATCCGACGCTTGTGGCGGCCAAAGACGACGTCGTTGACCTTGAACCGGATGTTGTTGAGGACGTCGGTCACAGAGAGAAATTGCCATTCTTCATTTTGTTCCTCTTATGGAGCTAAAGATCTTGAAGCTGATGGTTATAAAGCTCGTCATCAAGGCCAAAGCTATCATGATTGTTGCTAATATTTTGTCCCTTCTTTTTGATATCCCCAAAACATCCCTGTTAAATTTATTCCACAAATATTTCTAACAATCTCGAAACAAGCTAATTTACAGCAATAGAAAGTACTATACATATAGTACCTTAGAACGATAGCTCCAGGGAAAATTAAGAAGATAGATACTGTTGTAGTTGATCCAAAGACCTGGAAGATGGTCCATATGTTTGGTATGGCAACTGCGGCAAGATAAATGCACCCTAAAAGAAAGCATGTGAGCAATCTGAATCGAAAGTTGTCATTGACAAGGAGGTTTGATTCGGGAAAGAGGAGCTCGTGGATGTTGATCCTCAAGGGAAAGAACAAGAGAGGGAACACAAGCATAAGCCGCAGAGCGTAGCTAAGGCGGATCACATCATTCAGGACTGATCCTAAGACAGAACCAGTGTTCTTATCGAAATTGGAAAGTATGTCAACCATTGTGGACTCGCCAAAGAGAAGATAACCAGTGAATCCTACAGCTGCATATATTACTGAGCAAAGTATAATCGAAATCCTGATGACCATCACCATATCACTAGATTTATTGAGCTCGGACCGGATCGGATGAACTGCATGTTCAATCAATGAAAATTCGGAATTATTGAATGAATCCAGATATGTAATATATATATGATAATCATCTTTTGCTCCACAAAATAAATTGCACAAAGAATGTCTAATTATTTCTTTTAAAGAAATAATAACTGTTACATATATTAAATGACATGAATCTTTTATTTCATTACACAGTAGCTAGTAAAAAGTTTGCTTATGCCTATTGCATTTATCGAAACAAAAAGAAAATTTTACGATAAGACGAAAATCAAGTTAGATTCATAAAGTCTTGGTGCATGCATTTGTGCAAAAGATACTTCACGTATTGATACATATAAGAAGATCTCGTACCATTGAAATGGAAATTGAATGCCACAGCAATGACTGGAAAGATAGTAAATAACTCAAAATTTGAAAGGTGACTGAAATCAGGCAGCATCCTTGGCGTCTCTGTCCTTCCCTGAACTAGTGCATAGATAGCCATGCTGGAGCTTATGAACACAAACACCACAGCAAGCAGGATAGATATCGCTGATGTGTACCTCAAAGAGTCTAAACACCACGCAAGAATATTAATTAGCATTTAGTGTAGATTAACATATTAACCTTATTTTCCTATTTCTGGATACCAAGGGGACAACTTGAACCTTAAGTTCTACATTTGCATTTTGTATGAAGCACCACTATCTAAAAGCATTGATTATTGAGATATTAGTGAATTTTATGGTGGCTTAATCTTACAAAAGAATTATTGTCTAGTATTTGTCACTTGGATAAATGTTACTGTTTTTTGAATCATGTTTAATTTGACAAAGAACTTATTTAATCCAACTATATTTTTGTAAGCATGCCAATTTTTAGTTACAAAATAAAAATCATGTTACGGCATAATTTTAGCACATAGATAAAACATAATAATATGAGATCCGTGCCTATTACAAAGAATTTAATTTGTCACCAATTTTTCATTGGTTAAAATTAAGGAAAGTTAT
>LTAE01010446.1:0-12600 GCA_001647135.1 Pontederia paniculata
TATACTACTATTTAGATCTTACGATCCTATCAATTGTACGAATTCACTATTTCGTTTAGAATCAAGATCACTAGCTCCTTAGGATCATACGATCAATATCACAATATTGACCACTTTTACTAAGAACATAGTGGATGTTTATTATATTGCCTCTCAACATTACCTAATAAAAAAATTATCGCTTATTAAATTACTTGTAATGTGTATCATCCTATTTATTGTACATAAGTAACCTAATTGACCATTCAAATTATCATATTTACTTATATAAAATGAGTAATAGGTAATATATTGTTTTTTTTTATCAAAATACTCTTTTATAAATATTATCAAGTTAAAAAAATTATATGATTAAAGTGAAACTTATAAATACGAACCATAAATTCACAAATAAATGTATTAAGTAACTAATATCCCTTAAAATGAAATGATAATATTATAACTTTTATAATTAATAATTAGTGATATATTATTATTCATAATATGATATTAGTATTATAATATAAAAAATATTTGTTCTTATTATTAATTACTATTTATTGTTACATTATGTGTTTTATTATGTCATGTTTTATTTATAGAAGATTCAAAAGAGCGAATATGAAAAACGAATATAAATAAGATTGTCACTTGAGTAGTGATATGACAAGACACTTCCTCATAAGACAATTAAATTGTCATTTTATGAATAATCTGATTTTTTAGGCAATTAAAATTATCTGCATCTTGATTAAGCAAACAAAATTATTTAGCTAGCCCAAATAATTTTAAGTTCACATTATCAATATTTTGAAAAGTTTACCCATAGAAAAATGATCTCATATAATTAAGTAAATCTACTGAAATGCGTAAAGTACTTAAGGCACATTAATTATCTAATTTATTATTATATTACAGTTAACTTATTAGCTATAATCATGTAACAACGAAAGATGTTCATTAGTAATGATTAAGATAACTTATTATTAATCATGTAACTTATTATTATACTTTCTACATTGGTTATGAAAGTATATCCAATTTTTTATCTTTATCTTAAAAGTAATGATTGCGATTTTCGTTGTGGAGGTCAAGAAAAGCCGGAAAAGATACCTTAATGAGTCTTAGAGAGATTAAGAGATCATATTCATGAGTGTATGGTACGAGGTGTCTATGTAAATTCTATAAGATTAAGATTAAGATTACGAGTCTTTCATAGTCTAATTAAATGTGAATATATAATTAGAGAGGGGATGTGAACCCTACAAGTTCAATTATGAGTCATTCTTTTATGATTGCTAAAACTATTTATTTTAAGAGTTATAGGAACCACATAAACTAGATAATTTGTAATAAATTCTGATATATATATATATAATATATATATATATCTCACTTGGTTGGATAATTTATAATAACACGTATGCTAGCTCACAAGTAATTGACTCATGCAAAGAAAATGAATCACATGAATCATGACTATACGTCCTTAACAAAATAAGTGGTATATGCGTTGCAATTTAGTTTTTTTATAAGTCTAGAATTTGATACTTCTTTCTTTATACGAATAAGCTTGTATGCTTATTCTAGGTCCTTCAAAAAAGCATTTGCCATTTAAAAAAAAAGTATGCATGCTGATTAGATTTGTAAGAAATAAATAATATAAATTTCATTAAATGCATTTTTATTTTAACACATCAATCAATAGGTGCTCGAGAGAGGATTTGAAGTTATATGTAAACAACCAAACTTAGAATTAGTTCATGACAATGGAAAGTGCATCAAACCAAAATTCACTTATACAATGTCAAGTGATCAATGCAAGGTTGTTTTTGAATGTATTAAACAATTGAAATTTCTCGATGGATATGCATCTAATATATCTCGTTGCATAAATGCCGATGAAGGTAAAATCTCTAGAATGAAAACTCATGACTATCATGTATTTATGCAGATTAATTCCTATTGCCTTTAGATATTTTTTGTCTAAATTCATTTGGGGAACTATCATCGAGTTTAGCATATTTTTTTAAAGAGTTATGCTCATCTAGCATCCGTAGAGATGACATGGAGCGACTTAAATCGTCGATCATAATGACTTTGGGCAAAGCAGAAAAAAATTCACTATCATTTTTTGGTATTATGGAACACTTGGTTATGCACCTTCTATATGAAGCAAAAGTTGTTGGTCAGTTCAATTTAGATTGGATGTACTCATTCGAGAGATGCATGCTATATCTAAAACGAAAAGCAAAAAATAAGACAAAAATTGAGGGATGAATCTAAGAAGCATATTTTTTAGAGGAGGTTTCTAATTTCACATTATTATATTTTGAACCAACAATTCAAACAAGGCGAACTCAAGTTCCAAGGAATGATGACGTTGGAGATGATATTTCTAAAGATTGTTTGTCAATTTTTAAGTTTGCAGCAAGACCGATAGAAAAAGCACAAAATTTTATATTAAATGATAATAATTTAAGAATTGTAGAGAATTATGTCATCGTCTACTGTCGTGAAGTGGAACCATATCTAGTGTAACAATCTATCACTAATTATTTATTATTAATAATCATTTAAGATTATAGGTGGATTATATATTTTGCTTATTTCTTATAGAAAATTCGAGGCATATCAAAGACATTTGAATCCTTATATCACCGATGTTCGAATTTTACAAATTTGAGATGAACAATTTTATTCCTGAATTAAACATCAAGTGTGTAAGAATATTTCAACATATAAAAAGTGATTAGTTTGTTCGACTAATATAAATTATTTAATAGGTACAAAACAATGAAATTTCGGAGTTGCAAATTCAACATTTGAGTTATGGACCATAAAAAAAAGAGTGACAACTTATAACAACATTATTGTCAATGAATATAGGTTTCACACAGAAGACTATGGAAAAAACAAAACTATAATGAATAGTGATATTTATGTTCGTGATTCTTTATACGGGGTGATAATGAGTTGGACTATTATGAAACTATCGAACAAATATTAGAATTGTCATATCTAGGAGACTAGGACAAAATATTATTTTCATACTACGATGTTGATGATTTGATCCGCAAAGTGGAGTTAAAATTGATCCAATATATGACTTTGTCGATATTAAACATAAGTCCAAACTTAATTCGAACGATCCATTCATTTTGGCAGAGCAAGCACAACAAGTTTATTTCACCAAATATCTTTCACTTAGAAAAGGTGCCGATGAATGACAGACAACATGCAAAGTAAAAAGTAGATTGTTCATGCAAGAAAAAAACGAACGACAAAGGCGTGAGGTGTCTGACGAGATGTCACAAGACGATTACTATCGAGATGGATAATTTTATTCCTGGATTAAACATCAAGTGTGTAAGAATCTTTCAACATATAAAAAGTGATTAGTTTGTTCGACTAATATAAATTATTTAATAGGTACAAAACAATGAAATTCCGGAGTTGCAAATTCAACATTTGAGTTATGGATCATAAAAAAGAATGACAATTTATAACAGCATTATTGTCAATGGATATAGGTTTCACATAGAAGAGTATGGAAAAAACAAAACTACAATGAGTAGTGATATTTGTGTTCGTGATTCTTTGTATATGGTGATAATAAGTTGGACTATTATGAAATTATCGAACAAATATTAGAATTGTCATATCTAGGACAAAATATTATTTTCATACTACGATGTTGATGGTTTGATCTGCAAAGTTGAGTTAAAATAGATTCAATATATGACTTTGTCGATATTAAAACATAAGTCCAAACTTAATTCAAACGATCTATTCGTTTTGACAGAGCAAGCACAATAAATTTATTTCACCAAATATTCTTCACTTAGAAAAGATGCCGATGAATGACAGGCAACATGCAAAGTAAAAAGTAGATTGTTCATGCAAGAAAAAATGAACGACAAAGGCGTGAGATGTCTGACGAGATGCCACAAGATGATTACTATCAAGATGATTACTATCAAGATGATAATGTAATTGGAATGATCAATATTATTAAGGAGGATGAAACAACTATATTATTTGATGCAAAGATTAACTTAAACGAGATACGTTCTTCATTAAACACAGAAAAGAACGAATTTATTGATGATGACACTAGTAATGATACAATTAATGATATAGATGAAGAAGAATTTGATTCATCATCGAGCACTTAAAGATAATTTTTTATTTAATTGTAATTATATATTATGTTTTTCTTTCAAGTTATGACTACTCGCGATAGAGGACGTGCTAGAGCTCGTTCCACGTGTAGGACAATTGAGCACAACGAGCCTCGCATATTTGACGGTCCCACTCATGATAATTAAATAGTTATAGTTTATGTAATTTACTTTTCTATAGAGTTATTTTATTATTAACTTGTACATTATATCTAGAGCATTTACCATCTTGGGTCATTCCTCCTACTGATATTATAGTTGATGACCTGATGAGACTGTAAGTTCAATATTTTCTTAATGTGAAATATTGTTTAAGTGTTAATCTCATATTCTTTTAAGAGTACCTCCATAGATGTGTTGTTAGAAACATCACTAATATCGTCATTAGTCATCTCCCTGTTGGCCCACCATCGTGTAAGCAAATTCTAGCGAGCTTGAGAGAAGTCATGTACATTGAGTTCAAGGCAAATATATATTTGAATATTCAACATACTTTTATTATCAAATAACTAATGATTTTTTCTTGCTAGAAAAAAAATTAAATTTAAAGAAGATCTCCCTGAGGTGACAATTAAAAACTTTTTCATAAGTTGCAAGCAAAATGTTAAGTGATATTCTATACAATTATTATGGAGTTGCGCTAAAAGTAACAGATGAAAATATATTAGAAGCAAAAAAATAGTTCGCCAATAGCGATAGCTGGGGATGTATGAGTTTTGTTGTGCGAGCAATGGTAAGTTATAAAAAATATAAAATATGTTTTTATTTTCTTTTATTAGCAAAAAATAATGTTTTATACTTTCTTCTTATTTGTAGGAACGATGAAAAATGGAAGAAGCAATCGATGACGGGTAAACAAAATAGAGCCATTACGTCTTATCATCCAAGCACATAACAAGATCAATGGAGTTTGTAGAGCATAAACAATGCATGGTAAGCTTGTTTTTAGTTACATACAAGTTTCATAGTTAATGACATAATATTGATTTTCTTGTTACATACAAGTTTCATAGTTAATGACATAACATTGATTTTCTTTATTATAGGAACATGAGAGTCAAAGCCAAGTTAATTATCGAGATTTGTATAAGAAGATGCACAATAAGAAGAAGACCAATAATATGATCCTAGGAGCAGATCATATTTTGATATATTTTATTAAACTTTTACACTTTTTTAGTCCATCAATTATTTATTTTCGTCAAAAATTTTACTAATGTCGCATTTCGTGAGCTAATTATGATTTGCTTATAGGAGAGAAATATGCATCCTCATAGTCTCTTGAGTTCGATGCAGCAATATGGCATGAAACGACAAGAATTACTAGCGTAGGTAGACTTTATGGTATAGGACCATTGCCATCTTCCATGGCGAACGCTGGTTCTGTTGCTAGCCCTGCATCTAGTTCAACCACTGCCCCTCAACCTTTTATTGAAGATATAATAAATGTAGTTGATAAGCGCTTAGAGGCTCGTATAAGGTCAATGATGGAGAGTACTTTTAGTGTTTTTGTGATAAGGTTAATGCATCCTTTACACGACATAGTGATGAGGATGAGTAGGATGATTATGTATTTTACATTTGAGGATTCCGATGACTCGATATTATGTTTTGACGGTGATGTTGTTTGACTGTGATGCATTTGATACATTATATATTATCTGATTGTGGTGTTTACGTTATATGATTGTTATTTTGTATTATTTAATTAAATGTGTATCAAGTGATTAGATTATATTACAATGTATAATATGTTTTATTCTATTTTTTGATTAATTTTTTAAAAAATAAATTAGCGAGCAAATACTAACAAATTTGCGAGTAATAATCGTGTACATTTTGATGCTTAGCAAGCTGTTACCTAGGTATTTCTGAGTATTAATGAAATTTAGCGAGCAAATAACTGCTAGTTAGCGAGCAAACTTTTTTGTATTAAAAAAAAACTCATTGTAACGGCCAAATGGCGAACATATTGCAAGAAATGCCGAGCAAATTAGTGGGCAAATAACTGCCAATTGACGAGCAAACCTACGGTTTTTTTTATTTTTTTTATAAAAAACTCATTTTAACGGCCAAATGGCGAGCACATTCTGAGTAAATGCCAAACAATTAGCGAGCAAATAGCAAATAAATTTTTTGCTCGCTAACAACGAGCAATCTTTTCGTCGATAATTGCTCGCTAATTGGTCAAAATTTGTTTTAGCGAGCATAGTGTGAGGAAAATTTTACTCGTTATTTGCTTCTTTTCTTGTAATGGATTACTGTATTTGAACTGAGAATAATGGATCTTAATGAAGATTGAATTTGAGTTGAGAATAACTGGACTTTGCTTCTTAGCAATGCGATTGATGTTCTTGCAGTTGAATCGTTATTGAGATTGTTACAATTGACAAAGAGATAATAAAAATGTAAATAGGTAAAAGAGAAATAATAATATTATTTAATTGATCTTTATATGTCTTATATATGTCTTTTCCTATTGCATTTCCTTTACATATTGAGCTTTTATAGCTCATGAGATTGGTTTTTCCTGCTTTTGATCATGTAGATGAGGGAGATAATGATGAATATGTGATGACAATGGTGATGCAAGAGTTTGTGATGTGAAGGCTTATACTTGATGAATGTAGCTTGAGTCTAGCCTACTGAGTTTAATTAATTTTATAGTTATTTTATTATGTATTTTTATTTACGAAGCAATATAAAAGAATGATTTATCTTTGTAAACTATTTTATCGAGATTTATTTTAAAGTTATTGCTTCTGCATAATTGTTACTCTTGATCAAAAGTCAAGTCAAAATTGTATTATCGTAGTGTCTCCTAATCTATATTTTGTCACATGACGGAGTGTGAATTTGGGGACGTTACATGCATATTTTAATATTTGCAGAATATTAGGCTTAAGATAAAAAATAGTCTCATAATATAAATGTCAACTATGCACTATACTTAAATAAATAAAACATTAGGTGAAATCATATATGATTAGACAAAGGTATATGCAATTCTGATATCATGTTAATATCAACATATAATAATAATAATAATAATAATAATAATAATAATAATAATAATAATAATAATAATAATAAGCGAATAATGTAAACTGGGTAAAAACATTAACCTCGGGTCATAACATTTAATTCTTAAGTGTTTCTTAATAAAAAAATGTATTAATTTATTCATAATATGATATAAACTTATGCATTAGAGTACGCATGAGATATCTTACCTTGAAGTATTTATAAGCTTCATATCATTAAGAAAGTCTTCTTATGTGATTATTATAATTATTTATTTTAATAGTTATTGAACTAGATAATATCACTAAAAACTAAATAATTAATAATAAGTTTTAGTTAAATAATTTAAATGTATCAAATTTCAGTAGGTCGTGAAACATGTCAAGCGAGAAGACGGACTCACAAAGATAGCACTGTTATTCAATGTGGAAGCTAGAGGCGCCTAGTTTTTATATAGTGCAATGACCCATTAATTATCCAAAAAGAAATTGAATATATATAACTTTGCAATAAAAACTTAATATGCTACAACATGATTCCGCTTTTATTTTAGTGTGCTTCAAATGGAAGTAATTTGATATGCTCGTATTTGGCGAGTATAAGCATTTTCTTCGTATAATGTCAAATATATTACAAAATATGGCTACTAAAATATAAAATAATGTTTGAGCTTGATTGTGTAAACATTGGTAAGTTGTAAAAGATATAAAATATATTTTTATTTTATTTTATTAGTAAAAAATAATTTTTTGTACTTTCTTTTTATTTATAGGAACGATGAGAAATGAAAGAAGCGATCAGTGGCGGGTAAATAAAATATAGTCATTATATCTTATCATCCAAGCACACAACAAGACCAGTGGAGTTTGTAGACCATAAACAATGCATGATAAACTTATGTTTAATTACATACAAGTTTCATAATTAACGACATAACATTAATTTTTTTTATTATAGAAATACGAGAGCAAAAGTCAAATTAATTATCGAGATTTGTATAAGAAGATGCACAATAGGAAGAAAACCAATAATATGATCCTAGGAGCAGATCATATTTTGGTATGTTTTATTAAGATTTTACAATTTTTTGGTCCATCAATTATTTATTTTCCTAATAATTTTTACTAATGTCATAATTTGTGAGCTAGTTATGATTTGCTTATGAGAGAGATATATGCATCATCACAGCCTCCTGAGTTCGATGCAGCAATATGACATGAAACCACAAGAATTACTAGCATAGGTAGACTTCGTGGTATAGGATCATTGCCATCTTCCATGGCGAGCATTGGTTCTGTTGCTACCCCTGCATCTAGTTCAACCACCATCCCTCAACCTTTTATTGAAGATATAATAAATGTAGTTGATAAGCGCTTAGAGGCTCGTATGAGATTAATGATGGAGAGTACTTTTAGCATTTTTGTGATAAGGTTAATGCATCCTCATTATGAGGATGAGTAGGATGATTATGTCTTTTACATTTGAGGATTCCGATGACTCTATGTTATGTTTCGATTGTGATGTTGTTTGACTGTGACGCATTTTATTCATTATATATTAATTGATTGCTTTTACGTTATGTGATTGTTATTTTGCATTATTTAATTAGATGTGTATCAAGTGATTGGATTATATTATAATGTATATTTTATACTATTTTTTATTAATTTTAAAAAAATTAAATTAGCGAACAAATACCGACGAATTTGCGAGTAATAATCGTGTAAATTTTGATGCTTAACAGGATATTAACGAGGTATTTAGCAAGTATTAATAAAATTTAGCGAGCAAATAGCTGCTAGTTAGCGAGTAAACTTTTTTGTATTTAAAAAAACTCATTGTAACGGCCAAATGACAAGCATATTGCGAGAAATGTCGAGCAAATAACTGCCAATTGGTGAGCAAATATATGATTTTTTTCTATAAAAAAACTCATTTTAACGGCCAAATGGCGAGCACATTCTGAGTAAATGCCAAACAATTAGCGAGCAAATAGCGAATAAATGGTTTACTCGCGAAAAGTGAGTAAAATTCAGCGAGCAATTTTTTCGTCGATAATTGCTCTCTGATTGGTCAAAAAAATTTTAGCGAGCAAATTGCAAGGAAAATTTTGCTCGCTATTTGCTTCTTTTCTTGTAGTGGATTGCAATAATTGAATTGAGAATAATGGATATTAATAAAGAATGAATTGAAGTTGAACCTATTGAATAGATAATAATTGGACTTTGCTTCTTATCAATTCGATTCATGTTCTTGCAATTGAATTGTTTTTGAGATTGTTACAATTGAAAACGAGGTAATAAAAATGTAAAGAGGTAAAAGAAAAATAATAATATTATTTAATTGATCTTTATCATATGTTTTAGATATGTCTTTTTTCCTATTGCATTTCCTTTACATATTGGACTTTTATAGCTCATGGAATTTATTTTTTTCTACTTTTGATCATGCAGATGAGGGAGGTAATGATGAATAGGTGATTACACTGGTGATGCAAGAGTCGTGATGTGAAAGCTTGCCCATATAGCTTGAGTATAGCCTACCAAGTCTAATTAATTTTACAGTTATTTTATTATAACTTTTTATTTATGAAACAATGTAAAAGGATGATTTATTTTTGTAAACTATTTTATCGAGATTTATTTTAAAGATATTGCTTCCGCGTATTTGTTGCTCAGTCTTTGATCAAAAGTCAAGTCAAAATGTATTATCGCAGCTTCTCCTACTTTATATTTCGTCACATGACGGGTGTGAATTTGTGGACGTTACATTCATATTTTAATATTTACAAAACATTAGACTTAAGATAAAAAATAGTCTCATAATATAAAAGTCAACTATGCAGTATGCACTATATTTAAATAAATAAAACATTAGGTGAAGTCATATATGACGAGACAAAGGTATATTAATTCTGATATCATATGTTAATATCAACATATCATAAATAATAATAATAATAATAATAATAATAATAATAATAATAATAATAATAATAATAANTATATATATATAACTTTGCAATAAAAACGTAATATGTAATAATTAGAGGTGGAGGCAAAGGGGATTAAGGGGTGCACTTGTAACCCCTGGAAAGTTAATATTGTGTTTAGTACGTGTATTACTCATATAAAAAGGATTGGGTATTTGACCAACTATATGGATGCTGAAACTGAGATCTCAGTTTGGAGTCTACACACTAATTTTTTTCATTGATTTTTCTATTTTCAGTCAAAGCTGAAAAAAAAAGTTTTGAAACCTAGGGATAATTTTTTTCTCCATAATTATTTTTCATTACACATATTTTCTTTTATTTTAGCATCAATCTTTTTTATGTTAATCATTAATATTTAATTTATTTTCAAATTAAAATTTTATCTAGAATATTATTGTTATACTATTCTAAATTGTTTATAATGATATTAATTTAAAATGTACAATCTTGAATAATTTGTCTAACTCCGCTCTTAATTATAACATGATTTCGTTTTTATTGAGCGTGCTTCAAATGGAAGTAATTTGATATGTTCGTATTTGACGAGTATAAGTATTTTTTCGTATATTGTAAATTATATTACAAAATATGGCTAATAAAACCGAAATGTATAGCGTGATATTTTATTTTCGATCGGTTGGTCGATAACATTGTTTCTGTGTAAAGAGTAAACATCATACAAATATACATACAATATTTTTAATGAAAATATAATCACTCTTTTGACGAACATTATTTTTATGATGAAGATTTAATATGACATAAGCACATATTATAAGTTCTCACTAATCCTACTCGAGTACTACAATGTAAAAAAAAGCCAAGTAGCCCCCATTTAATTGGTTGAATGTAAAGTCTATCCTCAAAACATTCTGAGATGAACAAAAAAAAGGCAAAGAAAATATTTTTTTATGATTTATATTTTATATAGAGTTAAATAGCCAAGCTATCTCAAAATTTAAGTCACACGTCGATTAAATTAAACCATTTACAATACTAAGAAGCATCCATGTGACAGCCATATCATCCAACTTAAAAAAAAGTTATTATTTTGTTAGGTAAACTTATGTAACATCCCTTTTTTTAAATTGAACTTTTTAGAGAAAAAAAAGGAATGATGTGGCCGATGCCCATCTATGCCATTTGACACCACTAAATGGTTGTGTAAGCTAAATCTTGAAAAAATATCGGTAAAATGACACTTTTTTGAAATTCAAAATCGAATGTATTTGGATTTAATTTTGCTTATAAAATAAGAATATTAGAAGTCGTTACCATCACAATTATTAGGTTAAGACTCACTAACAAATAGCTACATAGCTGTTATTTTAGCACATTTTTTTGTATAAGAACAATCATATTCATAATTAGAAAATATATTTAATATTGGGTATTATTATCATTTCACTTTTTATTAGATAATTTTATCTTCTATCATGCCATTTTTTATAATATATAAAATAAGAGCAAAATAGTGTAGAATAAGTGATATTAAAATTTTAGGAGTAATATTAATGGAATTCTTTAATAATATACTAATAATTTTGATTGATTACACAGAAATTTGGTGTCTCTCGGGACCGTTTGGGAGTCTTGAGTTGGTAGTTGGCATCAATCACCATCCCGTGACTCCATTCCACATTTCGTACCGCCTCTCGAATTAAATGTTCCCCAAACGAAAAATATATTCATTTATGAGAACATAAAATTTAACTGTTAACTTTTTATTCACATATACATTTTTTAAGTTATTCAATAAAATTTAACTCGATTAAAATTTTATTTAATTATTTCATAAATACACTTTAAAGGAAAACTTTTACATTTAGAATACAGAACTCTAGAAAATACTCTCGCTGTTTTATAAAAGTTAGAAATTAAAGATTTCTTCTTAATATATTTTATACCCTCTCTCATATAAAAATATTTTACTTAATATTTAAATATCATACTTTACATTCAGTGTTTATTTCTATATTTTTATAATATTAAATTAATTTCGATATTTTTACTTTCAATTGATTATTTTATCACTGTTTTGTTAATATAATAATATATTCTAAAAAATATCAGTTTCAAAATAATAACTAAAATAATTTATTATGATATAATAAATAAATATTATGTATATAATAATATATTTATAAGTTTTTATTTATTTGTGCAATTTTCATAATATAATTGATCCAACTATTATTTTCATAAAAAAACATTTCTAAATAAAAAAACCAACTAATGTCCGACTGCTATTGCTTAATATTGAACCATATCGCTTCAATTTTATCAAATAAAACCGATTAAACTCAAAATAAATGTTAACATCAAATAATAATAATAATAATAATAATAATAATAATAATAATAATAATAATAATAATAATAATAATAATAATAATAATAATAATAATATCATTGAGT
>LTAE01010446.1:13021-27029 GCA_001647135.1 Pontederia paniculata
GCTCGCCGCCATTGTTGTTTCCTTTCCAGTTTCCGCCCACTTTGTAGCTAAGGAATTGGGAACGAGGTTGCTGCTTCAATTGATACTCTCGTCTTCCGTTTAATGCGCAGGCGTCAGCATTAACATCGACTGCGGCGGCAACGCCAACTTCACATCGGAGTTCGGCCGGCAGTGGGTCTCCGACCGGTTCTACTCCGCTGGGTCCGTTGGCCTCGTAGCGGAGCCGCACCGCTTCACGCAGACGCAGGAGTCCACCCTCCGCTTCTTCCCGCCCGTCTCCGCCGGCAAGAAGAACTGCTACTCCATTCCCCTCCCCGCCGGCCGGTACTACCTCCGGACCTTCACCGTCTACGACAACTACAACTCCGAGCTCCGCACCCCCAGCTTCGACGTATCCTTCGAGGGCACCCTCGTCTTCGCCTGGCGGAGCCCTTGGCCAGAGCCCGTCGACCGCTCCGGGGCCTACGCCGACCTCATTGCGCCGCTCCGCGACGGCGACGCCGACCTCTGCTTCTACTCCATAGCAACCGACCCTCCCGTCGTCGCTTCCATCGAGATCACCGCCGTCCACCCCCAGGCCTACGGCGCCGCCTCCGCCAGTTCCGACCTAATCCTGGTCAACTACGGCCGCCTCACGGCCGGCGCCTCGCTCTTCGGCCCTGGCTTCACTAATGACACCGACGTCTTCGGCCGCGTCTGGCAGTCCGACACCGAGTTCCGGAACGACCAGATCCCCGTCAAGGCGCTTACGCCCGGCGCCCATCAGATCCGAGGCGCCAACCGGCCGCCAAATTTCTTCCCGACGAGGCTGTACGAGACCGCCATCACCACCCTGAGCGCCGAAGACGTCCTTGAGTACCAGCTGCCGGTGGATACCCGGCTGGACTACATGGTTTGGTTCCACTTTGCGGAGATTGACTCGGGCGTCACCAGGGCCGGCCAGAGGGTGTTCGACATTATGATCTCCGACGAGAACGTGACGCGAATCGACATTTACAAGGAAGTGGGAGGGTTCACGGCCTTCAAGTGGTACTACATCGTGCGGAACCTTAATGACACGCCGCTCAGCGTGCAGTTGGTGCCAGTGGTCGGCAAGCCCATTATTTGCGGTCTGGAGAACTATGCCATGGTTCCCTTGGACAAGGCTACCATCCCAAATCAATGTAATTGGCATGTTGGGTTTTCACAAGGATCACTTGTTGGTTGATCTCATTGTAATGTGTCTCTTATTGCTTGTTTTTTCTTCTTCTTCTTCTTGTTCCATTGGCAGTGCTAGCGATGCAGACATTGAAGGAATCACTTCGGATACCGGATAGGATGGGCTGGAATGGCGATCCCTGCGCACCGTCGACTTGGGATGCCTGGGAGGGAGTGACTTGTCATCACAGCAGTGACGGGCAGCATCTTGTCATCACCCAATTGTTAGTTGCTTTCTTGATATCTTATCATTTGCTTATGCAATGTGCTTGTTCTGCACTTCTTTCTGTGAGAATAAAGACCAGTATTGGAACCTGGGTGATGTAGAACAAAAAGAATATTATGGGTGTTCTTAGTTATGGACTTTGTGCCTTTAGTTTAGTTATGGACCCTTTCGTTAGGTCTTTTGATTAGTCTAGTTTCTTGATTTTCCTTTTGTTATGAGTTTTCCTTATATTAGGTTACCTTTTATTACATTTCTTTTTAGTTAAGTGTCCATACTATTTGACATATGGGATGTTTAGAACTCTATAAATACTCTTGTATGATTTCTTTGAAACCTAGACTTGATTTATAATATTTGCTATAAGCATATTTTCACATAACTGGATTCAAGTCTTCATCACTAGGTCTGTTAAGAGTGACTACTATTTTTCTTTGGCTATATTGTTTGTCCATAAACCAGGACGATGATTTCTACACTGTTGTTGATATCTGCTGTCTCAATACAGAAACTACACTTGCATGTTTTAAAATTTTCATGCATTTACAGGGATCTCGGAAGTCAAGGTTTGAAAGGTTACATTAGTGATCAAATAGCCTCTCTAACCAACTTGATAACTTTGTAAGTATCAACTAGTTCTCAGCCCACTAGTTTCTTTATTAGTTCATTCTCTAAATTGATAACTGTGTCTCACATGTTTTTTTTTCTCTTTAGGTACGATAATAATTAACATAAATTTAGTTGCTTAATAAAAAAAATCTTGCACTGGCATCTTATTTTTCAAGCTACTGTAATGTAGGGATATTGCTTTATAACTTTGTTCTTTCAATAGTTTTTTGGTCATCTCTTTATGCATTACAGTGTACATGATTTTATAGTATTATGGTTACGTAATCATATTCTCCTTGAACAGGAATTTAAGCTCTAATTTTTTGGGAGGAACTTTACCAGCTGGCCTTGGTCAAGGATCTCTGGCAACATTGTAAGTTTATAATTGCTCTTATTAATTTGGCTTATCTGTCTTTTATGAAGGATTATTTATTCTCTCTTTGTGGTCTGAGTTTATTCTAGTTAAGTTTTTCTCTTGTACTCAATTGCCTCTTGGATTAGCACCGTGAAGCACTATTTTTACATTTAAATGAGTGTCAATCCACTTTAAGTTTGATATTATAAGCAATGTACTTATTGTTATATTCAGTTTCACTTTTTTTTAACTATTATCTTACAATATATTGATAAATTACTATTAAGATGTCCTAACTATATATATTTTTTTTCAAAACTATTTTGGTCGATCTTAAAGTCATTGTAAGATATTACGAGGGTGATTATAATACTTCTCGTATCTCCTGGAGCATTAAGTGTTTTTTCTTTTGTTTTCAGGGATTTGTCATCAAATCAGTTTATTGGCATCCTTCCAGATAGCTTAGGATCATCCAACTTGCAAAATGTGTAAGCAGATTAAACTTATCACTATTTAGCTTCTCCGTTGCTGACTGTTTAAAGTTGTCTCATGGAATTATTAATTTGAATATTTAGGTAGGTCGTTTTTCTCATGATGATGTTTTTGTTCAAACTTCTTGAAATATCTACAGCTTTTATGTTCATAAAATGTTCAAACATGAAACTTCTCATGGAGGAGGCAAGATGTTATTAAACATAATACATCGAATGTCATGTCATCTCTTTAGCTGGTGGTATTTCATCCTCTATGGAGTTAGTTTGCCAAATATAACCACTCATATTTGTCCTTCCGGTGATGTGCATGTACAATTTATGGTGCATAATATTACGAAACAGCATCATGATGGATCCTTTAATTCTAAGCACATAATGCTTCCTTAAAACTAATATAAAAAATTATATATCTGTCAAAGAACATCACGGGAAGAAAATATAGAGAGTAGTTCCCTTTTTGTTTTGAATAATACAACTCTTAAGTTTTACTGTTACCACTAATATTAGGTTATTCAAGGAAATAACTGAGACCAAGCACCTGAGACTTATGCACAAGGTAGTAAAACTACCAAAATAGTTCAAAAGAGATTAACGGGTTCATGTTACATTGACATTTCTTTCTTTTCCTGCGGCAGTTTATTAAACAACAATCAAATGGAGGGGCAAGTTCCTGATAAACTATATTCAATTGGATTACATGGTGGAGTCATAGAGTAAGCTCTGTCTCAATTCTTTTATTCTCTACTACTTCATGTTGTTTTTTGCCTGGTAGTTATCTGTGGTCATGTATGTTTATATTTAACTCCATCACTAGAAAGCTTCTTGATTGCTGACTGTTCTTTTAAAATGTTGGATGTGATGGGGCATAAATCTATAAATGTTAACTACTACATGCACTTGTTTGCTATATCAAGATATTTTCCTTGATTCTTCTAATCTTATTCTGCATTAGTTGGAGATAAAATCTTCCTTTTGGATGGAAAGAAAGATATCCTACAACATATCTCGTGCCATTATTCTTGATCTACTAATGTGTTTGTCTATATGTAGGGGTCTTACTAAACATGGGTCAGTAACATATCATAATTTTTTTAACATTAATATTTCATTCAATATTCTCCTTCTACAACCTTCAACATTGAAGATAAACTTTGACTGCAAAGGAGCATAGATCTAAGATGTAATCTCTTTTCTGATAAATTATTGGAAGTTGAGGCTAATATTATAGATTTCTTAACGAATGCAAGTCAATACCCCGTTCTGAATCTACGAAAAGTAAATGATGAATATGGAATATGTTGCAAGCTTTTGGTTTTATGATGCTTATTCCGTGTATGACACATATGTTTTTGTGGCTATATGAGTTAAAACTTGTGAACTAGTTAATGCAGGGCTGAAAGTGTTTTACTACTAAGCATCCCTAAATAAGTCCATGCAGATTTGTGCCCGTATGTTTGAATTAGTACTTAAGTTTAGTGATGTCAATGGCATATATTTCATCTCACACGCCGCACCTTCCATTTTTCAGCCTCTCAGGTAATAAAGGACTTTGTGGTGTGCCTACTTTGCCTGTTTGCCCTATGTTTTGGGATAAAAAAGGCCTTTCCTTAACGGGCAAAATCGCAATTGGGATATCATGTCTTATCGTGGTCATCATCCTACTCATAGTTTACTTATTGTGCATAAGAAGGCGACGTCACGATTATGATTTCGAGTTTCCTCAGGATTTGATATGTGAGTACCAATTCTTTCTATTCATTTTCATCTACTTTTCTCCATAGTTTTCATTAAAAACTTTTCCTGCCGTATATTTTTTGTAGATATATATTAATGTTTTTATCTATTGTGGCATATTTTATTGTCATGATGTAGATATCTTGATGGCAAAAAAACTGATCATATTGCTAGATTTTGAAGTAAATAACTTGAATTCCATAGGAAGGAAACATCTACTTGCTAAAATTCATTGTATATCTTGCTTCAAATGAATTACTGTGATCATGCTGTATGTCTTTACTGCTAGAAATGCTTCACATTTTCCATTTGATATTGTTAATTAAATCATGATATGTCATCTGATACTCCTATCTATGCTTTACAAATAGCTTCTTTAGTTATTGATCAAGATTACAATAGGAAATTCTGGTGTGAGCTGTTTGATCTTTTTTGTTTTCTTCAAATGCCATAATATTGTGTGCTTTGGTTTCTTTCAGCAATTTCCGCAAAGAGAAATAGGTATCAAAGACAGAAACTAATGCTAGTTGAGATGGAAGCACAAAGCTTGAATGGGTTTTCACATGGTCACAATACCCTTTAGTTCTCATTTGTAACTCCTGGGACAAGCTTGCATGTCAAAATTCTTTTTATTGGAATTGTCTAATGGCATTGCGTTCATCCTATTTCAGTCGCGATCTGTGCAGAAAGCTTGATTTTGATTAGTTGGTTGTTCTCGCATTCTTCTAAAGCAGCATGCAGTGAGAATGCTCCGGCCATTGCTTTACATTAAAACGCATCGCTGCTTTCTTATCAGCATTGTCACTGTTTCGATGGATACAAAGCAAAACATGTACATCTTATATGTACCCCGAAGAGGCCAAATGCTGTCGATGCCTTGTGTCCACAAATTCGCTTGTATACAATATCATATAGTCCGGGTATTGTCATTTTTTTCAAATTGGAGTTTGGACAATGAACAACAGCTTCAGCTGTATCCAGGAGGAAGCTGCTGCAGCCAGATTATAAAATTGAAATTGTGGAATAATGATGAGGTAAAATGAGTGGAGACTATTCTTTTTCGTTTATTTATGTAAAGGAAATAATGACGATCAATTCTGTATTTATCCCCTGAATGGATTTGTTAGAATCAATTCTGAGATTGAAATATTACAATTTCTGTCTAATTGTTGGAGGTGTTGTATCTTATCTCAATTGAACAGTCAAGTTCAAATTTATTAATTAACGCGTTATTCGCGATCTGTTCTTGCTTGAGGTAAACAAAAGGTAGCTTCAAGTTTCATGCTTTCCATAAAAACACTTTGGGATAACTAATTAGGAATTGTTTGGTATGAGATAATTTAAATAGATGATCGATTATTTAATATAAAGTTTTGAGGGCCCATCAGATTACTACATTTGCCTATAATACATTATTGATAATTTTTATTTTTCTTGTAATTTAAATTAATACTTTATTGGTAATCAAAATAACACTCATAAGAGGTATTTTTCAGATTACTAGTAAAATGACATATATTTTGACAAAACTATCCATTCAAACAAATTTTTAAATTTTTTATATTTTATTAAAAAAAATATTGTTAAATATTTTTTTGATTTTTTAAGATTATTTTCCTGGTGATTGATAACGTAAACTTTATTTATTTTGTTCAAACTTATTTTTTTATTATTTTTACTAAATATGTTATAAGAATAGATTATTTTCATCATTAGTATTAGTGACCCATTTTCCCTCAAAGATAGTGAGTTTGGGGCTACTCAGTCCTTTTGTTTATACAAAATAATATATTAATAAAATTTGATATTTTTTTAGGATATTTTAATATTTTTATATTTAATAATTTAAATTATGATTTATGTTATTAGTACTTGTCAAACATAATATGATGTTATCGATAATATATAAAGTGGTAATCTATTTTAGTGATCATCTAATTTATCAGTTAATAAAAATAGAAATGCGACAAACGTCCCCTTAACAAATCCAAGATTTCATTTAATGAAAAGAAAATAAAGAATATATTTCTTTGTCATTAATCTTAATATCAATAATTGAGATATAATAAAACTCAAAATATCAATATTATAATATATGATGCTTCAAGTGAAAAATGAACCATCCAATTTTTAACCGACTTAACCAGGCTCAGAACTTAGTCCTAGTTTCATCGGGTTTGGCCAAACACGATCCATTTGGTGAAACCCGATGTCGAACCCCACCAACAAAATTTGAGATCACATGATCCAAATTCTGACGGTAGGAACCTCGTGATTTTATTAGGTGTTTTTTTTGTTATTGATTCAAATTTTTCTCTTTTATTCTTTCTTCCCTTACGTTGTTAGTTATTTTATTTCTTAATTTATTTTAACTTTACTTTTTCATTTAGATTCTTAACATTTCATCTTAAATATTAAAATTTTATTTTATATTAACTTAATATTATAATTCTATTTTTTTAGTGTAAATTTAACAAAATATTTCATATATATATATATATATATATATATATTATCTTTCTGTTTTAATTTAATTTATCAGTGTTTAAATGTTAGTTTTAATTTTATACTAGTTCAATAATATAATTTTAAAATTATTATTAGTTTAAATTTAACAAAATATTTTATATATTATATATACCTTTTAATTTAAGATATTTAATTTTAAATGTTAAATTCAGTTTTATACAAACTCAATACTATAGTTCTAAAATTATTTGTAGTTTCTATTAAATTATTAATGTTTATTTTAAAAGTTTAACATTTATTAATATTTTTAACGTTTATAAAATTGTTAACATTTATTAAAATTATTAATTATTTTAAATTATTAACTTATTTAAATTATTAATGTTTATTTTAAATGTTATATTTTAATTTTATACTAAGTTAATAATATAATTCTAAAATATTTTATATTATATTACTTATTAAGATTTTTAAAAAAATAAGTTTTTATGTCTCAAACTAATATTGTTATTTTTATATATAATTAATTTAGTTGTCTAACAAAAATAATTTTATTTTTAGATTCTCTCGAAATTCATCTAAACATCTTAAAATTTAACATCATTAATTCATCCAAACATAATTAAAATTAATTTATCAAATTAATCTATTCTTGCCAACTGCAAAAATGGATAACGATATTTGGGCCTCATAAGAGGCCCATAAAGTAACCTCATTTTGCCAACTGCAACATTCACAAAACCCTAATATATTTCCATCACCTGATTCCGCCGCTCTCGTCTCGCAACCCTCCATCGCCCGTCGCCTCCGCCTCCGCCTCCGCCTCCGCCTCCGCCTCCGCCTTGTAGTCGCTGCCTCTCGGAGAAGATGAAATACAACCCGAGGGTTTCGAGCTCCCGCCGGAAAAGCCGCAAGGCTCATTTCACGGCGCCGTCGAGCGTCCGTCGCGTGTTGATGAGCGCCCCGCTCTCCTCCGACCTCCGCAACAAGTACAACGTCCGGTCCGTGCCTGTGCGCAAGGACGACGAGGTGCAAGTGGTGCGTGGCACCTACAAGGGCCGCGAGGGCAAGGTCGTGCAGGTTTACCGCCGGAAGTGGGTCATCCACGTCGAGCGCATCACGCGTGAGAAGGTGAATGGATCCACCGTGAACGTAGGAATCAACCCGTCCAAGGTTGTCGTCACCAAGCTAAAGCTTGACAAGGACCGGAAGGCGCTCCTTGAACGCAAGGCCCGGGGCCGTGCCGCCGACAAGGCCAAGGGCAAGTTCTCCGCCGACGAGGTCGCAGCTGCCGCCGCCGCCGGTCCATCTCTCCAGGAGGTCGATTGAAACTTTGATCTATGTAGGTCGATCATTTTGGACCTTGGTCGTCTTAGCTTTATTTCGCGTTTCATGTTAGCATCAAAATTTTGGTTCCATTTGGAGGCATTTGAGCTTTGTCTTGCATCTACTTCTCGAGACTATATGTTAATGGTTACTAGAACTTGTTTGGATTTACATGGCGTAATGAAGTAATTACTACTTTCTCTGTTATGGTTAGTTTATTATGCCATTTCTCAATTGTTCAAACTATTAAGAGTTATAACGTGATATGTTCATCCGCAAATAACATGTGTTGTTATTTTATCTTGTCTGGATTAGACATCGACTTTAGCTATGGAGTCACCCTGTGTAATAATTCTTGCAGCAAAGGCAGATCTTTTAAGGCCATTGACGATATCAAACTTGTAAATTGATCTGTATATACAACTATTTAGGAGTATTGGAGCATGTTATCATACATGTAATGCATGTATTTCTTGGGGAAAAAGGTGGTCAGGTTGGAGTTTCGTTGTTTAGTTCATTGCTTAATGCTGCCTTAAAAAAATGTTGTTTTTAATGATGTATGAGGTTGGTTATTCTAGTATTTTGCTTCAGAGATTTTAGATTGTTTTCATACATTGGGTCAAGTATAACTTCTGATGTGTTGGACTCGTATTCCCTGAAAGTATATGTTTAGTGGATTACCTTATTTTATACTGTTTCACTGCTTTCTGACTCAATCTTGTGCTCCCTCTTCTTTTTTATTTTTTTCCTTTTAGTGTTTTTTCGGTAAACATTTGTGTACGTTTTCCATTTCCTTCACATTACTGATTTGTTTTCATTTATATTGTTTAAGTTCTCTACTTTTCTTTTCCATAGAATGCTAGCATCAATTTTGAAATCATTTTTTAGTATTTATTTTGGTTCTCAAACCTGTCCTATGGATTTCAGTGGGTGAAGTTGACCACTTATGAACTATCAGGTCAATCTTTGTTGTGAAAACGTATGATATCTTGCTTTGTTATAAGACTTAATTATTAGTATGAACTTGCACTCATTTTAAAAAAAATCCTATATCCAAATTGATAAATATGGAGATGAACTTTTGTCTAGATTTTGTATGTAACTGTTTGCGAAGAGTTTGGGTTGATCATCTGGTATGTTTGATAATTTCGATATCTTAATGGAATGTGTATAAAAAATTCATTATGTTCTCTCAAAAAAAAATTCATTATGTTCATGTTTTGTTATTTTGTAGATGTTTTAATTGTCGATGACTAAATGAGAGTAATTGCTAAAATTATAGCCTTCAGTTTCTGTGCAAAATTTGTTAGTGTAGTTTGAGCAAAGTATTTATTGAATCGGAATTCATTGCCGAATAGAAATTTTATTGAATCAGAATTACATGATCCGTTATGTTGATTCTATTCTCAATTTGTCTCAGAATTACATATATATATATATATATATATATATTTGTTCTATTAGTCAATTTTCCTTCTCTGTTAGCTTAGTATAGATTTTTTTCTTAATGGTTTATCCTCTGTTAGCCTTATTCATGATGGTTTAATACTGCTACATTTCCCATGGTCATTGATGCTTTGTAAATGTCATGAACACAGTAGTAGGAAGTATGTCTATTTTGTTAGCTTTCTTTGCCCTTCCATCTTGCAACTATCCTAGTTTATGATTTAGATGTTAAAAGTTATCATCTTTACATACTTTGTTATTAATTTTATTTTTACCACAATTTAACGTCAGGCTCCTAACAAACCATTCGATCCAAAATTACGAAGTCTAATTAAATGATTAGAGCTTCTTTTCCAATTTGTCTTTGAAAATTCTTAATGGGGAGATAAATGAGAATTATAGATAGCAACCCTCCTTCCCATCAGGAAAATGGCGCCAGAAGAAGTCCGGCCAAGGTCGACCTACTACATCCTTAGTTGCATCTTTTATGACTCCTGTTATAAGTACAGAGAAGTGCACTTATCATTGTTTCAGTGCTGCATTTCATGTTATTATCTTGCCATACTTCAGTTTATATGTTTCAAGTAATTAAAAAAAAGTAATTTACTCTGTATGGCAAGATGCAGATTATACACAACCCTCCTCTTGAAGTACATGACCATAAAGATTAAGAAAATCAAAACAATTCCTGCATCCCACTACAAAGTATAAGTACCATATTTAGCATATTGAACATGAAGAGTGATGAAAATTATTAAAGGAATCAAATGCATGAACATACGGGAACATCCGAGAAGGGCAATCTGTTGCCTCGTAAGTGGGTACTGCAGATTAGTCATCATGTCTTTGCCAACAAAGTAATTAAAATGGTTCTATGACATTCAATATGACTTCTACAACTGCGAACAGAATCAATATGAGCCAGTCACGTATCAGGAACCTCGCAACCTTCACTCCAAAACTGTGCAAACGCAACAGGATATCTGCCATTGTTCTGTGAAATGTAGAAAATAACAAGTTATTGACAATGGGATTTTTCACTCATATTATTCGCATTATGAACGAGTAGAACAATCAAGAAAGTGTAGGTGGCAGAAAATAAACTGTGAGAAATTAAGTTACTTCACTTTAGATCATTCAAATTCAAGTAAACACTTGATAATGAATCGTCATGTCTTCTACAAATTTACACAGTAAGAGACGCACAAACCACAATCATTCATAAATGCAGTCTGGTTACAAGCACATCTCATGTTTTAACTCAAGTAGGGTGTTTTCTTCTTTTTTTTTTCAGCATTAATTCCATGGACACATTGTTCTTCACAATCATGTTAATGGTTTAGTGCTTTTCACTCATCTAAGTTCAACCTTGAGCAATGGACTAGAAGAAACTAATGAAAGAACGACACAAACCAGTCATCAATAGTCCCTAATGAGCATCAGCAAAATGTACACCAGATATCAGCTAACAAGTAGCACATCCTCAAGCCAAGTTGACCAGATTTATTCCTACAACAATTCTCGAACTTCGGCCATCAAGTTTGAGGTTTGATCACAAATTTCTTAGAGATTCATTAATTCTCATCGTCACTGCATGATTCTTCCAACAAGCTATTATTCTCTGAATGTAGAGTAAGTATTCAAATCACAGGTGAAACCAGTGTGCAGCAGCTAAAATCAGAAACTAAGAGAACTTGCCGCAGCTAAAACATCCTGTCAAGGTGCATTTAGATAGAAAGTCCTTACTTTACGCGGTACATGAAGGATAAGTGGGTAAGCCAGAGAAGAAAACATGATCTTGATTCTTGAACTGAAAAAGTAGGTGGTTTGAGAATCATATGAACTAACTTTCAATTCAATTATTATCGATGTCAATCATTTCAACATAAACTCAGAATTCAATTAGATGTTTCATAAAGCAAACATCCGCATCCCCGTGAACCTACAGTTACCGTTGCTGAACAAGAAATCCTCTGGCCATTAACAATCACAATGTAACCAGGAGGGTCAAACAGTTTGATAAGGCAGGGATAAATACCTCAAAAACCTCCTGGTTCGCGGCTTCAAGACTCCAATGGTTTAAAGCGTCTAAAGGTATCAGGAGAAGATCGTGTGTGATTTCTTTCTTGTTTTGCTCATGGAGAAAAGGAAATGAATAAGTAGGAGGAAGATGAAGAGGCTGAGCCTGTGGGGAGTTATTTTATGGATGACTTTGTAGAAAACATAACTTGCTTTTTCAACATTCGCTGTTTGATAAAAAAAATAAACATTGTTTTGTTAACTGTGATTGAAAGTAACTTTTGAACCTTTTGAAAAGTTGAAAATAGGTTCATTCAAGAAAAAAAGTAAGTTTTGAACAAAGCTTGCTACCACGAAAAGCCTAAGGCTTGATGCTGTGGAGAAAAGAAAAATCTCCATATTGTGGAAGAAAACACAAATATGATTGTCAACAGATATTTTTTAGAGAAAACAAATAATTTTTTTTTACCAAACACATCTATATTAAAAAGCAAGTTCTGCTACCATCAAAGCAACAACTCTACAACTCTACCAAACGCAGCCTAAGATACGAGTGGAAGCTCCAACAACAAAAATGACAACTTAGGCTTTGGGAGGTTATGTTCTCGTTCTTATCTGTCTTTTCCTGTGGCTCTTATAAATCTGCTTCTATGCACCTGCATCTCTCAAGTGTGACAATCCAAATGTTGTTTGTGGTAACATTGTTTTTTCCTTTCATTTATTCTTTTATACTACGGTTCATAAATCAACATAATTTATAATTGTCATCATGTATTCCTAAAGAATCTGAAAGAGTTAGGCATTTAAAAACCAACAAACAACACTACTTTAATTTGAATCGTAAAATAACAAGATGTAAGTTCTCACAACAACAAAAAATTTCCAAAATTCGATAATGACAACTGAGAAGTTCAAGATATTTTACTTAGAGTTGCCAAAATCAGTTAATGAGATATTCAAGATACTTACAAAGGTAAGATGTTACTGTCATGGACCATTCTTTTACAGAAAATGATAAGTGATATATGTATTTAAGATAATGAGATCTTATGAAAGATCTTATAACAATAGTAAATATTAGAGTGAACAACATAAGAATATTATTATGGTAAAATCGTATGACAAAAAGAGATATCAATAATGCCCTCATGCCACACCCCAAATCATCTGATACCGACTTGTTACCATTAACTCCAGGGATCCCAAAATTGCCCCTACTGTCGCCCTCAGGTTGCTGGTTAGCTGCCGCATTCTTGTGCTTGCTACCACTAGCTCATGATTCCTCCAACATCCTGAAGTATGCATATGGAGCCCAACCTTCCAAAGGATCGAATTAGCAGTGAAAGTGTAACGCCCCGAAATTCGACCTAAACACGCGGTCGAATCGATATTCGACACGCGGTCAAGTGGTCCCGGGAACGCTACGACAATAAACAACATACGATATAAAACTATAAACAACAAAAAATTGTTAATAATAAAATATAATCAATGTAAGACTCAATAACAATAACAAAACTTTATACATATACCATATGCAATCTTTACGTCGAGAGCAACGCCACCGCGATCCATTATTCTCGATTACCTGTACGAATCCAGAATGCAGGGAAAATCCATCTCAGTTAGTCGTATGTGGAAGTCATATTTATTTCGAGACCTAACATTGGTCCCAATAGATCATATTAATAAATATACATTTCAATATCAATAATATACTAGGTGTATCAACTATCCTAGTATAATCAATAACTTTCAATGTACTCATTTTTATTTAACAATTTATGAAAATTATTATCGTTTAACAATAATATATGCTAATGAATTCATTACACTAGCATGATACAATCTTATGGTTCATCAATATGAATCAATATCAATAAACTAGATATGTCTTATACTCTAGCACGATCAATGTCATTTATCAATACTAACTCTTATTAGTACTTTATGAGGGTCATTGTTATTATCATTCAATCTTATCATTAATCAATATTTGATCTTTATAATTATTAATAATGTTATGAGCATCAATAAGTACCCGTAGGTACACAATGTATCGATATCAATGATTGATAGCTCATAATCAATCAATAATAAATAAAGTTTATCTTTTACTTCATATTCTTAATCAAT
>LTAE01010447.1:0-18419 GCA_001647135.1 Pontederia paniculata
AAGGAGAAGCTGTAAGGGAGCCTTCGCCCTTGATGAAGGAGATAGTGAACTCCGAAGATCTTGTGGGAGAAGATCAGAGCGGAAACGTAGGCCAGGAGTTCGACCGAACCTCGATAACAAACTTCATGTTTGTCTGTGTTTGTGTTTTTCTATCTTTACTCTCTTCTCTGTTTGTTTATTTTCATATATGCTTGCTTCCGCTAACATAATATACTAAGATTAAAGCAAAGAGAGTAAAAGTTTTTTAATACACCAATTCACCCCCCCCCCTTCTTGGTGTCATTCCAGATCTACAGATATTTTTACTGCTGGTATGCGTACTACACAGAGAGCAGAAAGTATCAATTCATTCTTTGATGGATTTGTTAATAATGCAAACACATCTCTCTCTAATTTTGTGCAACAATATGATAAAGCAATTAAATCTCATCGTGAAGTTGAAGAACGAGAAGATTTTGCTAGTATGAATTCTATGCCCGCGTTCAATTATCAAAAATCCATTAGAAGTTCATGCCGCGAATGCATATACATATAATGTATTTTGCAAGTTCCAAGAAGAATATGCATATGCCTTGAAGTTGTATGCGCACAAGATTTTCAAAGATGTTGACAAATCGATGTATTCGGTATATCCAGTACAAAGTGTGGATGAAGGCACCAATATTGTGGAGTTTACTCGGCATGAAAATATCTTTATAAAATGTTCTTGCAATAATTTTGAACAAGAAGGGATATTTTGTTGCCACATTTTAAGTGTTCTCCATAAGAAGGGAGTGGGAAGTTTACCTGAGCAATATGTTCTTCGTCGTTGGACAATAGATGCTAGGTATTCAAATGCACATGCGGTTTATGATGAAGCATCACCGGTTACAGATGTCATAACTCTGATTCAAAATTTGTCTTGGCAAAGTAATATATGGAAAATAGAAGAAATGGGTTTGATGTCTGCTCGACATTTACAATTTGGGGTCCCGATTATTGATGATGTTATAAAAAAATTTAGGGCTTTCCATATTGCAAATGAGATCGTGGATACAAGTCAACCAAGTACTAGTCAACTTTCTGCAAGCCAACCAACTTCCATTGGACTTGCCGCAAGTCAAGCAAGCTTGATTAACCTACAAAACTCACAATTCACTATACGTGATCCTGTTCGAGTCAAGGCAAAGGGTAGACCAAAAAATGTTGGAAGGATTAAATCTGGTGTCGAAATTTCTATGTCCCAAAAGGATTCTAAGAAGAGAAGTTGTGGAAATTGTGGAAAGAGTGGACATGATAAAAGAAACTGTCCATCATTGAAGGCACTTTATTCTATTTAGATCAAAGGAATTTTTTTCTTGGCAACATTGTATGGCAAATTTATGAGCATACACAACTCAACAAGTTAATCATGCCAGTTTTTGAACTTGATAGACTATATTTTTGTGTTTCTTTTGGGCTTTATTATTTTCAAGCCATCTTAGGTTTGTTAAGAAAACTAATGCATCATTCTTGCATAAGACTTTCATATTATAATCTAATGTTGGTGATTTGTGTTATTCTGTCTTCTTGATTACTTTATTAAAGGTTTACTGATATATATNATTTACCTTATGGGTTGAACTTGAATGCAAAGTCATGGAGGCTCATTGAAGATTGCAAATATTTTCAATAGTATATACTTGTAGTTATCTTTATTTGCGCCTCTGCATTATGTCCGGAGGAGTATAATATGTGTAAAGCAATATTATGTTTTCTTCTTCTTATCTATTTTGATGTTATTTTATGTTCCAGGTTAATCTGAAATATCTATGAACACTTTGAAAGAGATTTCTTATGGCTACATTACTGTTGAGATGTCCAAAAACACTCTGCAGCCAAATGCTATGTAGAGCTTGCCAAGAAGTGCACATCAAATTCTTCAACAAGGAATTATGTGACAACATTTGTAATTTTTTTTCATTGTAAAATTACTTTTTACTTTTGAATATTACTAATAAAAGAATTATGTGACTTTCAATATCATTTGTTAAGTAGCTCCAATGCAAATGTGGCGTTTCAAAACTTTTCTTACTCATCCATGGTGCTGCCAGTGAACATTTCAGACATAAATATTGATCTTTTGTTGTCTACTATTACAAATCTGTTGAGAAATATGAGTGTAAAAAGTTTGTTTCTTGAATGTGAATCACCACCCTTCTCGTTGCCATCATTGCTCTTGAATGTGAAATTTATCCTCTGCATATTTTAGTTCTCATCATGGCTCAGATTCTCAGTCATGTTACACGTATCCAACAACAAATTTGAAGATTGATATCATTCAAATTGAAAGAGTGACCAATTCTTTTTCTTTCGGTCTTAGGAAAAAATACAATTTCTTAAATAAATTAACAACGGAATCCAATCATTATTCCAAGCAAAAAATTAACAACAATAGCAATGTCAAACTTCTAATTCTAGTAGCTACTTAGCATTATCCAAAAAAATTCAACAGAATTGTCATCATATAAAGATAGTTGTACATAAAATGGTTCATAGAAACAATCATAGAAGATAACATAGTACAAAATTCCAACATGAAATTAATTTGCTGCTGCGTATAAAAATCTGCTGCGACGACGAGGACTTGGCTCTCTGTTTGTCTTGGATGGCGGACGGCTCATGAATGTGGCCCTTTTTTTCCCGGCCAACGATGGACGAGGATCATGGATGGCGGACCAGGGATCAAGTAGGATGGAGAGAGCGGGCAGCAACAGCAGGGGCAGCCACAACAGTAGCGAGGGAGGGAGCAGTAGCAGGGGCGCTGCAGCAACGACGAGGGAGGAGATGCAGAGAGCAACATCATGGGCGGCAGGGAGAGAGACATTGCAGGAGCAACACGGTGAGAGCAGCAAGGGAGAGGGGAGAGAAGCGCGGGGGCAACAAGGAGAGAGCACCAGCAGGGGCGGCAGGGAGAGAGCAGCGTGGGGAGAGAGATCGTGAGACCGACGGTAGCGCGGGGACAACAAGGAGAGAGCAGCATCAGGGGCGACTAGAGAGAGCACCAGCAGGGGCGGCAGGGAGCACTAGCAGGGGCGGAGGGAGAGAGATCGTGAGACCGGCGGCAGCAACAATAGTTTAGAATGGAGATCGCAGCGGCAGCGGCAACGCTCGAGAGATCACGAGGGGGAGGACGCATCTGCCAAACCAAATGGGAAAAAATTGGGAGAAAGAGGGAGATTTTTTAGGTTTTAGTATTTTTCTGGTGAACCAGTGTCTATTTTGCTGAACCATCTTCGATCAGTGGTTTTTTTCTAGTGAACCGCGCATTTTGTCCTCATCCGTCGATTATGGATCCGACGGCCCACAATGAATGGTAGATAGATGCTACCATTATGAGTGGTAGCATTTACATTAATCCCATATATATATATATGGGATTAATGTAAATGCTACCACTCATAATGGTAGCATCTATCTACCATTCATTGTGGGCCGTCGGATCCATAATCGACGGATGAGGACAAAATGCGCGGTTCACTAGAAAAAAACCACTGATCGAAGATGGTTCAGCAAAATAGACACTGGTTCACCAGAAAAATACTAAAACCTAAAAAATCTCCCTCTTTCTCCCAATTTTTTCCCATTTGGTTTGGCAGATGCGTCCTCCCCCTCGTGATCTCTCGAGCGTTGCCGCTGCCGCTGCGATCTCCATTCTAAACTATTGTTGCTGCCGCCGGTCTCACGATCTCTCTCCCTCCGCCCCTGCTAGTGCTCCCTGCCGCCCCTGCTGGTGCTCTCTCTANTATATATATATGTAGTTATCCAAATTTGGAAGTATGGTAAATACATAATGATGGGCTATAAATGTTTAACAATAGTTGTGAAGCCAAGGATTAGGTGAATGAGCATTAATAACGTGATAAATAATTATATTATGTGGAGAACATTTGAAGTATTGGAGAATAGTTAGTTCATAATATTAAATGTATATAAATATAAATATAATTTAGTTCTAAATTTTAAATTAATTTATTTGGGAATATGGAAATTGATTGTTATAATTAATCAACATAGGACAATAGATAATAAAAAAATAAAGTATCTTAAGTACTGACTGATATGGACTTGAACCTAGTGAAATTCATGGATATTGTGTCACAACAATGCAAATAAGGTTCTTGCAAATGAAAAATTAATGATTACTAATATTGTTACAACAAGAGATAAAATAATTAGAAGTGTAAAGATGTAAAAATATTGGAGAATGAATTTACTTATTTTACTGTTATCAATCATGTCTTTATATATATTTTTTCATATTATATTAGCATTACATATTGGGCTTCATATCTCATGAGATATGATTTTTCCTTACTTTTGATTCTACACGCGAGGGAGGTAATGATAAATAGGTGATGTCATTGTGATGCAGGTATTTGTGATGTGAAGACTTGTACAAGATAAAAGTTTAGCTTGAGTCAAACTCTTTTTTTACTGAATTTAATTAGTTTTATTTTTTTTTATGGAACAATATAAAATAATGATTTATGTTGCTAGACTATTTTATTTAAAGTTATTATTTACGCACACTATTTATCAGTCCTTTGATCAAAAGTGAAGTTAAAGAAGTACTGTCGTAGCATCTCCAAGTTTAAGTTCCGTCAGTGTAAATTTGAGAGGTTATTGATAGATAATAATTTAAATGGTTATATGTACACCTTTGACCTATTCCAACATGATCGTAGGCACGAGTAGCACAATTTTCATCAATTTGATTCAGAAGGAGTGAAAGAAAAATAGTACTAATGAATTCCACAGACAATAAATAAACAAATAAAGGAAGAACAAGTTTTGCCATAAATAGAATTGGCCAAACAAACAAACGGTGTTGGGAAATGCACTGGAGGCCATATAGTTTGCAGTGAAGTTGGGTTCATAGATTCTGGTTTTGTGTCCCTACACCTTCTGGTTACGGGCTTTTGCTGGAAAACTATAACAAGAAATCAGATATGCAGTGGTCTGAAAATAATAGGAAGGCCATACTCAGGCTGTAGGGTAATCAGTGATGAGGGCATGTGCTTGTAGTTATCTGATAGGCAGAAGGAGAACCTCTGGAGTATCATGGCAATCACAGTCTTAGCTTCCAACATCGCAAAGTTTTGGCCTATGCATCCTCTTGGTCCTACTGAAAATGCTAGCAGAGCATTAGGATGCTTGGCAGCCTTTGAAATCCCATTCTCGAACCTAATAGGATTGAAATCATTAGCATCATCTCCCCATATCTCTTTGCTCCTGTGAATAATCGGTATTGGTATGTACAGCTCGGTGCCATTCGGAACCTTTATGTTCTTTCCCAGAGTCATGTCCTTAGTTGCCTTTCTCCCAATCATGGTAACTGGAGAATATAGCCGCAATGTTTCTAGAAGAAACATATTGACCTGCAAATGCACATGATGTAATACTATTGGGGCTGAGTAATAGAAATGAGCATTCGAGTTTAAAAAAGGATTTACCAGTTTCAGTTTGTTAAGAATGTCTGCATTAGGAATTTCCGTTGCGCATTCTCGAAGTACTTCCTCTCTAAGCTTCTCTTGCCAGTCCGGGTACGAGCTTAACAGGAACACACACCAAGTTAGGAAATGTGAGGTAGTTTCATGCCCTCCAAAGAAGAATGTCTTGCATTCATCCACAATCTCATCCATGCTCATTGTTTGACCATCTTGCTCTTCATTAGTTTTCAACATTAACCCAAGCAAATAATTTCCATAGGTGTAATCCTTGGATACTAATCGTGCTTTTATGATGCTCCTAAGTTTGTTCCTCAGTTTCTTCTCTAGTTTCCATCTGCGTATATTCCGTTTAGTTGGAAGATAACTGCACATTCAAAGATAATATATTTGAGTCGAGCATTTCAATGCTTGTGCATTCTTGCGAAATCCAGGATCTTGCAACTTCTTTATAGGATGTATTCTTTGTAAAATTTATTTTATACTCGTGTAAAATGTTACTTTAGTGTGCATTTATGATTCTTTGCTATCGAAATATAAATGGGAGGCACCTGAATCCAGGAATCTCTAATCTGAAGAAGCTTTCTGCAGCCAAAACATGCAGCTTTTTTTGTGTTAGAAAGACTTCTTTCCCCTCAGCGTAACTGCTCCCGAAGGCAGTACGAGAGATTATGTCCGCTGTCAATTCTTCAAACTGCTTGTCAACGTCTATTTCCTTTTGATGGTTCTCTCCTTGTGATACCTGAGCTTGCCATTCTTCGAGCATGAGCTTAGCACATGCTGCCATTTCCTTTGTCAACATCTGTTGATTACCAAACAATCAGAGTTTTAAACCTGATTCCAACTGTTGTTTTCTTTAGAAAATTTCAATTTTTTTTAAAATGACACAAGAATGTTATGTCAATTTGCTTCGGGATGTTCTGAATTATAACTGAAGCATAGAAGTTGCAAATAGACATCAAATGACATACTGGAACAGATTCTTTTCTGTATCTTGAGTGGTATTCAGAAAGACTGTATAGGATAGAGGGTTAAAATCCATGCAATTTAACTAAGTTGGTTGGACGGTTAGCGGGTCTGTGTCTCGTTTGAGGGATCGGGAGCTAGTAACCTCGAGTTCGAGTTCCGGAGTCTTCAACTTGGCCAGGGTATTACCGATTACTGCGTGAGCTCGAAGCATCGGATTAATCGGGTGCTAGTAACTTTGAACACCTGTGGATCATGAACAAAAAAAAAAGACCCATGCAATTTGAAAATTGTAGAAGGACTAATTATCACAATCTAAAGAAAATGAGCTAAAACAGAAAACTCACTTTTAGCTTGTCCATTGTGAATGCTGGATTAACAATCCTGCGATGCCTAACCCAATCAGAACCCTCCAAAAAGACTAATCCTTTCCCGGCGAGGGCCAGCATATACTGGTTTTGGTAAGGCTTGATGTAGAAGCCGGAGTTGTTTGATATCAATTCCTTGGTCACTTCAGGATCAGTGATGCAAATATGCGGTGTAGGTCCAATCCAGTACACAAACATCGTTCCTGTCCAGTACTGTAACTTGTCAATACGGGTACGGTAAAAAATTTAGGATACGGATACGCTCAATATTTTTTTAATATATCACATACTATGATATGATTTAACTAAAACATATTTAAAGAAATTGAAAATGAATAAAAAGGAGAAAATTATTAAATAAAGGAGCAATTATTTCAGAAAAAACTGACCCTAATCCTTATTAAGAAAAAGGTAATAAACCACTAATGACCAACAATAAATAACTTTCTTATAAAATAAATGAATATGCAATAGTTGTCAAAAAAAAGCAGGAGAGTGCCTCTTTGATTTCCACTTCCCTTAACATCAGAGGAAAAGGATGTTCCTACACCAATTTATTGGACAAGGGACTATGCCAGCAGAGGTGATGAAGCCATGAAGCCACCCAACCTGCAACATTATCCCACGGCTGTCCTCACAAGCAGCAACAACAAGTATGGAGCAAAAGACCTACATAGGAATGCTCTTTTCTCCCTATCTTTGGACTCATTATCAAGATTTTCGTTTGGCTCTCCGTTCATCCTCGGACACTGGTGTTTCTCTAGTCTGTCTCCAACGCCGGTGGAAGTCCACCATTACTTGCCTGAGTTGCTGTTCCTTTTTTTTTTTTGCTGAAAAAGAAATCTTGCGTACCCAAATAAGTATCCCAAGATGTACTCAACCACGTCCCACTTAAAACTAATATATTTTATTATTAATATACGTATCCAGCTGTGGGTACGAGTACATGTACGTACCGGGTACAGGTACTCCTTTCCGACTTGCGTATCCGTGATTTGTCAAAGGAGCAAGTATGACTAGTTAAGATACCTACTCAATCTATCTACAAAAAAGAAAAGAATTATGTACTGAACAATTTCTTTCGTATGTTTTCTTTGTCTTTTTAATCTCGATTTCAGTATACAGAAAGAACAGGGCTCAAAGGAGGAAACCATATTGTTCTGTCCATTGGCGAAGATGACGCAGCACTCTGACCGTGATGTCATGTGATGTGTTGTCCAGAATGACGTCTTGCCCAGCCTTATGTATTTGTATGAGCTCCTTGGCAGAGCCGAAGCAGAAGTTGTATGCAGGTCCTCTGAAGCCTTGTTTCCTGAAAGCCTTTGCCATCACATATGGCCTCCATAGAAGATGCAACAGCACCTGCCAAAGGCCTGATATCAGCACGACCAGAAGAGCTACTGATACCAGACCAGGAAACTCCATCTCACAGTGTTCCGGATTGAAGAGTTGGAAGGACTTTGAAAGAGAGAACAAGATGCTCTCTCTGCCACAAGCTTCTTCTGTCTATTCCAGAAAAATGGGTATATTATATTATTGCAGCAGTGTACACTACATATTATTTTTTCATAAAATTGTTTTTAATTTTGTTTCAAACAAAATTTTCATTTTTTTATTAATTCGAAATTACGAGTACTTTTAGGAAAAAAAAATATACCCTTCTTTTTATATCATGTTTTGATATATGAGCTAGTCGGCAGTATGAGAACAGAACTAAAATTACTAGTTGTCGTTATATTTTAAATTAAAATTACTATTAATTTTGATATTTCGTATATGTGCTTAAATAAGAAAAAAATTAGTATAACATAATTTTAGATAAGAACAAAAAATGTTAATATTGAGATAAGATATGAATGGATAGAAAAAGTTTGCATACTTATCCTCATTGGCGGAGCCAGGTCGTGCAGGCACCGGACTCATAAATAAAAATTCGATAGTATGAACTGTTACACTAAATCTTGCTTGCCGAGTTGGTTCAACAATTTTGTGATGCAATTTTGGGGGCGTCTCCAGTTTGAAACCAACAGTGCCAATTTTTTTCACTTTTTAATATCATTTTTTTCATCTTATCATGTCATTCTTTTAACTTCAATAGAAGTGAATTTTAAGACTTAATTAATATTCTAACTAATTAATTTTTTTAACTCTCTTTTCAATTCTTTCTATTTACTTTTCACTTTGTAATATCATTTTTTTCATCTTATCATGTCATTCTTTTAACTTCAATAGAAGTCAATTTTAAGACTTAATTAATATTCTAACTAATTAATTTTTTTAACTCCCTTTTCAATTCTTTCTAGTCATGAAACTTCATCTTGATCTATAAAATTCTCTTTACTCTTATATTATTAATTTATAATTTGAAAGGAAAATCATATATTCCTTCATTTTTTAGTTTCTTTAATCATTATCCATAAATTTTCAACTTAAGATATGAATTTTTTATACTAATTTTTCATGGTTTTAACCTATTCTTTTTTATAACAATTTTCTATCATATATATAATTAATTGAGTTATTTTCCTTATCATAATTCATTGATGCACCACAAGAGGATAACTGACAGTTATCTTTGCTCATATATTATTAATATCTATAATTTAAAAACTTCATTTCATTAGTTATTTTTACAATTGTTTTGACCATTGGCCATTCAATTTTCTAGTTTCTTAGTTATATTAATATCTTTTATATATTTTATGTCTTTAACTTATTTATTATCATCGTAATTTTTCTATCATAAAGTTCTTTTTTTCTCATTGATGTAGAGACACAATGTATTAATATTTAGGTTATCTATTTTATTATAAATATTATTTAAAACTTAATTAATTAGATTAAAATAATTTATTTATTTATTTAATAATAATTATAATCATAAGAACTTCATGTCTCGCCATTTGAATTTATCGTAATATTTATATTTAAAAAAAGGATAGTTTACTTTATTTTATTTATTGTTAGATTCTTTTTTTATTTTTCTATCATTTCTCCTCTTATATTTATTTCTTCTTTTCGTTTCATTTTCCTTAATGTTTCTACCTTTTTTTTCTTTTATTTCTTACAATATGTTTTCACCTTGATTTAGTTGAACTTTGTTTAAATTATATATTATATTTAGAAGATTTAATGCCTACAAAATATCATAATGATTGATATATAATTATTTATATAATACAAATAAATCTACATTAGTTATTTTAACCTAAATTATTACTATCTTTCCTTTTATTTTACTTGGAATTATTTTATTTCCACCTCTTTCTTGTTTATTTTTATTTATTTTCTTTATTTACTCTCCTCTCGTTTATTCTTATTTTCAATTTTGCTTTTGCCAATTATTTTCCTATTATGGACTTAAATGTTTAACTAACATCATGATGATTGATATTATTGTTATTATACTAGTAAGTCATATTGATTATTTTAATTCAAATTCATGTTTAACTTTCCTATTATTTTATTTATCTTTCATTTATTATGATATCTTTTCTTTTTTTAATTTCCATTTCTTTCCTTATTCATCATCCTTCCACATATTCTTATTACCATTTTTATTTATTTTTTATTATTTTCCTTTTATAACAATTTTCCTTCCATATTTATAGTAGACTTTTTCTCAATTCAAATCAAACAGATTTTTGACGGATTTTCTGGTTTTTCCCGGTTCGCCCTGATTTTGTCCGGTTAAATCACATTTTCATTTTTGGCTTGAAATCAGACCGGGTCAGGTGTTGATTCGTGGTTGAACCGATCGGACTGGACGATCCGATCTGGTTTTAATAACATTGATTATTAGAAAGGGTAAGAATCATTAAATAGAAGTGGCGCAAACACGTTCATGGTTACCATTGCATCTCAATTGTTCAGGCATCACATCAAATTCAATTCATTTATTGACAAGTTAGCAGTAAGACCAACGACTATAAACGATCTCGTGTTTTCATCGGTATAAAACTAATTGTTTACATATTTAGATTTTGAATGATGCTACAACATCCGAAAAAAACCCTCATAACATATGCATACCTTGTAATTTAATTAAAATTTTTAAAATAATTTAATGATGAGTATTAAAAGGATTATTATACACATGAGATTTATCCTTAGATTTTATCCATTGCAATTAAATCATTCTTTTTTATCTTTTTTTTATTTTGTACAAAGGGCAAATGAACAAATAAATGACCTTGTGTTTTAGGAATGAGAAGAATGACTTTGATAGTTGTCTCGGGAGCAAATGAACTTAATGATTCATTACATCTTCGCTTTGACTCTTATATGAAAAAGAATATCACCATCAGCTAGTTGTTTACAAAACATCGAGAACTTGAATTGTTAAACAAGACATAAATAATATAAAATATTGTATCATCCGACTTTCAAAAAAGGGAAGAGGACACATACTGTGTACAACTTGGACATGGCCCACGTTTCAAAAAAGATCAAGTCTGAATTTTATTGGATTTGAACTCCAAATTTCATTCCATTTTAATCTAAACAAAAATCTTAAACTTTTGTGTATAAGCTCTTAAACTAGGAAATTTTTCTAAGAGTTATTATTTTCTTCCGGCCGTCATGGGGTCATTCCCTCTTCTCTTCTTTATATCTCTCTCTATCTCTTTCTTTCTCTCTCGATCTTAAAGGACATCGACGATAAGACAATAACAATCAACCACAATAAAAGTGGAGAAGAAGAAGATGAGGAAGGAAGAAGGGAATGATAGGAGATGCAACATTAGTAACAAATCAATGAACGAGGTATGTTCCTAAGCGAATCCCTTAGATATATGGATTTCTAGTATAGATAAAGCTTACCAGGGTTCCTATTGTGATATCTTCTAAGAATGATTTAATATGATCTCTCATCATATAGAATACTGGATTAGATCCTTGGATTTTATCGTCGATCAAACATTATTAACATTCATAATTTTGTAAGAACAACTTAGATCAAACCACTTAAGAATAGGATGTCATGACCTAGTAGGTCTCGGACACAGCCCAAGTCTGTGGATCGAGACACGACTCATGTCGTGTAGTACAAAATACAAACCACATCCGTAGTGCAAACCATAGTACCTTATGATCGTGAAACACAATCTGGATCTATATAAGACACTCTTTGTGTTGCCTTGAACATGGAGAAGTGGGATCTTGGATTTTTTTATATTATATAAGTTAATCAGATTAAACTAGGGCACGGTCTGAATCAGAAGGATGAACCCCTAGACACAACTGATGAACATGCCCCATGTTCATCTAAAGTAATTTTTAAAATATCTCAAAACATGGATGATACACTGCCATTTTTAGTCCTAGCATGGCCTACGTTGATAAATATGTTATCATACACGACCCGCATTAATCCCTAACACGATTATGCCGACATGTTCACGTCGAGGGACACAACCTGCATTTAGATCTAACACGACCCATGTCGTAGAGGTGGTTTCTTTATTGCATTGTAACCCTAGTTGATGGTTGTCCTTAAGGCTTTATTCTATGATAAGGACTAATATGTGACAAAGATAATGAGTCAATCATATTCTTTAAATAAAAGTTTAGGTCGCCATGTATTGCATTGTTAAGAGTCATTGATGAATCATCGCATTGTTAGGGCTAGTAGTGTAGCTGCAACAAAGCTACTTGATTCTTGTTGTACGATATGCTTCTCGTTGTACAACAAAAAGGATTCTCGAGCATCCTCCCCCTTGTTCATAACCTCCGCTTCCAATTGGAATGGTCAATATCGACATTGTGGTCAATCTTGTTTTTAATTACTGGAAGCTTTCTTCACATTTCTTTGACCAGATGAACTTGGTGTATTTCTTAGTCAAATTTTTCAAGGCGGAGGCGATCTTTGAGAAGCCCTTGATAAACCTTATGTAGTACCCAATTAGTCCTAAGAAACTCCTGAACTTTGTCACATTCTTTGGCTGCTCCTAATTAGCCACTGCCTCCGCTTTTGTTGGATCCATAAAAATCCCTTGCTTTGAAGTTATGTAGTTGAGGAACATGATATTGTCAAGCTAAAACTCACATTTGGAGAATTTTGCAAACAAAAAATTTTGCCTTAAAGTCTCCAATACTATTCTTAGATCAATATGCCATTTACGAAGACTATAACAAATTGATTGAGGTACTGTACGAAGATGCTACTCATCAGGTCCATGAATGCTGCATGGGGAATTTGTTAGTCCAAACGACATTACAAGAAATTCATAATAACAATACCTACTTTAGAAGGCCATCTTTGATATGTCCTCCTTGGCTACTCTCAGTTGGTGGTAGCCGCTTCTTAAATCGATCTTAAAAAATCTTGAGGCTTGAGAGAGCTGGTCGAATAGATCATCAATGCAGGATAGCGGTTACTTATTCTTCACAGTGGCCTTATTTAGCATCCTACAGTTGATGCAAAATTTTAAGGATCCATCCTACTTTTTCATGAATAGGATCGGAACGCCCCAAGATGAGATGATTGGCCGGTCGAAACTCTTATCCAATAACTCCTGAATATGAGTTTTCAGCTCTTGCATTTCAGTTGTGCCATCATGTAGGGAGACTTAGAGATAGGTGTTGTCCCTGGCACAAGGTCAATGTGGAAATCGACTTCTCTTTGTGGTGGCAACGGCGAAACATCATCTAATAAGACATCAGAGAATTCATTTATCACCTATATTTGTTGCATGTTTACAGTAGAAGCATCCACCTTGGTTACACATGCTAGGTAATATCTGCATCCTTTCTTCAACATCCTAGGTGTAGGGAGACTTGGAGATAGGTGTTGTCCCTGGCACAAGGTCAATGTGGAAATCGACTCCTCTTTGTGGAGGCAACGGAGAAACATCATCTAAGAAGACATTAGAGAATTCCTTTACCACCTATATTTGTTGCATGTTTCCAATAGAAGTATCCACCTTGGTTACACATGCTAGGTAACATCTGCATCCTTTCTTCAACATCCTTGGTGCCTTAAATTGTTGACGCTAGTACTTTCATGTCTTTAGAGGGGATGCATCTAATAGTAGTGTGTTATCCACTAAGTACACCAATCTTAATCTTCTTTTGTCTACGGATAATATGAGCATCATGGTAGGACAACTAGTGCATGCCTAGAACTACATCATAGTACTATAAGAATGATGATAAGATATGTAGAAAAAGTTCTTTCCCTCTATTTCTAGTGGTACTCTAGGGATGTACTTCTTGGTGTATATGTTACTAAGAGGGTTTGAGATATCAAGTGGGAAGTTTGCTTCTTGGATACTTAACTTTAGCATGGAGCAAGATTTTCAGAGATAAAAGAACACCTAGCTTTAGAGTCAAATAAAACATTTACATAGAGGTCAGCTACTATAGGAGTACCTTGGAGACCTCCTAATTGTGGTGTTCTTCCCTAGATTGCATATTGTAGACTTTGTCTGGCAGCAGGGCCTCCTTCCTTGCGACGATCCCAATCACTCTTCAACTTTGGGCAGTCCTTTATGTAGCCCAGCTTGCCCGAGTGTATGCAAGCTCTTGTCTTACAATGACACTCTCCAAGGTGGAACCTCTGGTAGTACTGGCAAGGAACTATAATCTATTGCTGCAGGAGCTCTTGTCTTATGGAGACACTCTCCAAGGGGAGCTCTACCAACTCAGGAGCATAAGGTTGGGCATGATCATCTCGACGATAGTCCTTCCTGCCAGCAATCTTTGCTTGCATCTTGCTTTTCTATCTTGGCTTACTTTTTGTCATCATGGCGCACAAGGGCTTTCTCTTCCCAACTCTATTGCCAATTTTCATAGTCTTCTTCCAGCTCTAAGACTAATTCAGAAGCTTTATCCCTTGTCTTGCAATTGCCTCCCATTACTTTGGTTCTCAGTCCAATATTCAGTCCTTTGACAAAATGCTTGGTCCTTTCCTTTTCAGTTTGTTGCGAGGTGTAGTATTTCTTCAAGAGAGTGAACTTAACTAGGTACTGCAACATTGTCATTCTTTCTGAGTCAGTTGCAGATATTCTTTTCATATTTTGCCTCTCTTGTATGAGGAAAAGTAGTGGCTCCAAAAAACAACCATGAAGTTCTCCTAGGTTATCAGTTCCTAGCCAGAGAACTTCATGATCTTGGTGGTCCTCCACCAATCCTTGGCATCCATGATCAATCTATTTGCAGCATAAATGATCTTCCTTTCTTTAGCACATTGCATTTCTTCAAATAACTTCTCCATCATGTCCACTCATTTCTAAGCTTGATCAAAGTCATCTGAGCCATAAAACTGATGAGGCTGCAACTTGAGGAACCTCTCATTTGTGTCCTCGGAAGGATCACATCGTTTCCTCAGATGACTTCTTAGTGATTTGAATGTTTCGGACTGAGTTCTCAGTTGTGGGCTTAGTTGGGGCTTGCCTCAGGCAAGTGCGAGGGCGACGAATAGGGATGTTCCTTAGAGGCATCTACATTTATATGATCATGCATAAGATCATCTTAAACATACATTTCATAAAAAAATAAAGCCTTGCTTGACATCTTTAGTGGTGGAGCGAGTGTTCATGACGATTGCACGTGCACCTTTACATTCTTTAGAGATAGCTAAGAAGTGTCTCTCCTTAGGCTCTGATACCTAATTGTAACATTAAAAAAAACACACCTCAAAAGCTACTCTAAGTACTTATTCAGATAGCCCTTAGAGATGTTACTCATGCTTAACTTGACTTGACTTTTGACATTTTTATAGTCAACAACATTGACACTTGTGTGGAAATTAAAATAAACTAAAAACCCTTTCTTTATGCGGAAGTTTTGAATTAAAATAGAGACTAAGTCATATAGTCCAACATCAACTAAAGATAGTATCAAAAGACTAACTATTACATCATTATTCATAATTAAAATTAATTTGATTCAGTCCATGCTATGTGCAATCTCTTTTGTCATCATGAACATCCTCGCCATCCACGCCATCATCAACACCTATGCTTGATTATTTGTAGGACCTAGATGCATGGGAGGAAACCTTCCATGAGCTAACACCCAGTATGTAAGGCTTATAGAGGGTAAATAAAAAAAATAAAAGAAAGATAATCATGTTGGGAAACATTCATATATAAAATCATATCATCGAATATGACATATGAATAAAATCATTTAAAACATCAATCCTACTGAATTGCTTTCCATCCAACATTTTTTTTTGTATCTTTGCATTTTTCTTTTTGCTTAGAACATTTATTATTTTGTGACTTATTATCTTTGCTTTCATTTTTACATCATTGTCTTTCTTTCATTAATCATTGTTTGCTTTTCTTTCTCTCTAGAAGTAATCTTTTAACTTCTTTCATCTTTGATCTTTTGATTATGTGAAGAGCTCCTCATTTCATGTATCTTCGTTAATGGTTGTACACACTACGATGACCCTCTTTTTTTGGGGCAGAATTCCCTTTTGGTGGAATTCTTGAATTTGTTTCATAGGATGAAGAGTCCTATACAACAGAAATAGTGGCTATATGTTTTGCCTTCACACCCTGTCCCTACCTTTACTTTCGTTCTTTTCTTCTTTGAGAACCAGTGGCATGAAGATCCACATCTTTAGTCTTTTATCTTACTTTTTTAATATTTCTTATCTTTAAACTTTCATTAATCATTCATAACATATCAATCATATAAAAATCATATAACATTTTTTTTTCAGAAAACGAGCATATCATATAGCGATACATGTTGTTTTCGTCAAACATCAATTATAATTATATTGATCCTTGGAAACATGACCCATGTCACGATGTGACACGGCCCGTATCCTTCATATCGTGTTCATCATCATTCCATTCTTCACACCTAGTCCTTTTTTTAATCTGATGCAGTTTATTTTGCACGTGTCATGGTTTCTAGTGAGTTGTCGCGGTTAGGCTTGACGATGCAGCTCTTGTTTGCAATTTCTCCATCTAAGAGCACAGTCTGTTTTGGATTGAAGCGCTGCCCATTTATGTATAAAATTACATTATTTTAGGATTTTCTATCCTCGAACCCGATTCAGTTTGGGTGATGAGTCATCATTCGTTCCTAGGTTTAATCTGGCTTGATTCAATGGAACACAACCGGTAGGGTTTCATGTTTTTTTTCACCAGGAACATGGTCCGTCTCCGAAAAGGACACGATCCACATATGGTGTTAAGGGTTCTTCATGTTGCATCGAACGCAACCCATGTCCCAATAGTACAAGACCCATGTCAGCACATAGTGCGTCCTTTGTCAGGACATGGTACATGTCGTGGTGAGCCGACCCGCATGGTGATGTCAAGAGGTCCTTAAAATAGGTCAACAAAGCCTGCATCCGCTATATTGAAGTGTGCAACGGAAAGTCCCAAAAATTGTTTTCTTGTGTCAAATCAAAGGGAAAAAGTGTGCAACGGCTATATTGAAGATAAGAGACTATAAAAGAGCATTTGGAGGTGAAAAAAAGTGAAGCTTCAAGGGGAAACATTAAGCATTTAAGGGAGATAAAAAACTTGAAGCTTTTGGAGCCCAAATTATTGAATCTTCTCTTTACTTTCATGTTCTTGAGTGTGCAATTGTAAAAGAGAGATTATAAGAGAGCATATTGATTGTTTTCTTTTGAGTGACTTAGCTCTATTGTTAGAGAGGTTCAAACATAGTCTCTTGAGTGAAGAAAAGTGTGAGATTGTGGGCTTCCTTGGAAGGAGGTGTGCCTTACCTCTCGAAGCGGAGAAAAGACAGTGTGGTGTAAAAGGTTTTCTTTCCTATTGAAAAGAAGGTGCTAGTGGATCTCCAACGATCTCGAGGTCAAGAAGTCGGAGCGGGACGCAGGCCAAATTGGGGCCGAACCTCATCAACAATTCATTTGTTTTGAGTTCACATTTCTCTCTTACTTTCTTTACTTATTATCTTACATTCTCACTTATATCACTATTGCACTTATTCTTTGAACCGCTTGAATTTGAGCTTTGCGATAAATTGATTTTGAGCTTCCGCATTTTTATTGTGAAATCGGTTTAAAGTTTTTACTACACCAATTCGCCCCCCCTCTCTTGGTGCCAAGTGATCCTACAATTGGTATCAAAGCTTGGTTGCTCTTGTTTTAAAGATTTAACAATCTTGGAGCATTGCACAATTTTTAACGAATGTCATTCCATTTTCGACCCACCGAACTTTAATGATTCTACTTTTTTCTCATTGAAAAATTAGAATGCAAGCATATTTTTGTTCTCTTGATTTTGATATGTAGAAAATTGTAGAAAATGGATTTGAAAAGCCAAAGAAAACTTTAAATAGTGTTTCTATTGATATTTTCTTTTTTGAATATGATGATTTTTAAATTTCTCTTGCCAAACTTGATTTTAAAGCTCGAAATATATTTTATTGTGCTTTAGATATAGAAAGTCTAAACTTTATTTCTAAATGTTCCACCTATCATGAAATTTGGCTAAAGTTGTCATCTAGATATGAAGAGAGTGAAAGCAAGGAAAATGCTACATCGAATGAAGATGACAACTCTACATCTACTACATCCGAAGGTGAATCTTCTTTGTGATTAATGGAAAATGATGAGGTAGTCTCAAAATCTTCTTCTCATGAAAATGATGATAATGATGAAAATGATGATGATGATGAT
>LTAE01010448.1:1434-16836 GCA_001647135.1 Pontederia paniculata
GGCGGGTGGCCCCCCCCCCCCCCTCTTCCCGATTAGAGTATGTAAAGGTCGGCTTACATTATGCACCATGCACATCATGACTTATTATCATGCATATTAGTATAGTCCATCAATCATATATCATATCAAGATTGCATATACTTAGCATTTTGCATGACAAAGAGAATAATATAACATTAACTATTTCATACATAAAGCATACAACTAACTAAACATCTTATATTTATGTTCTTCATTCTTAACATCATTTGCATATTAGCCATATGATACTTTACAGTTCTCTTTCACTCCATTATCTTTATCATATGATATATTCTTACATCTCAAGTTCTTATTTATCATTATTTAGATCATAGTTATATGTTCCATTAGAGTTCTCTTTTATGCACATCATCAACATAATCATATGACAAATTATCTTGAGATTAAAGAACTTGGGTAACATCAATACATTCCTTTGGCTAGCTAGGCCATATCCTTCTTTGGAGTAATCTTGTAAGTTCAAACATTATTTCTAGTGGGAGTCATAATTTATCAAGAAGTGTTGTTAACCACTTCTCACTTTATTGATGCTCTAAGGCTAAGTTCCTAAATATTTTGTCTTCTTTGCAATGCATCAATCATAATGATCAATCTTGCATCTTTCAATATAATTACAACTTAATATGCATTTAGATGTCTTGGTGAATGACAATCATCAAACAAGATTTTTCATGAAACATAATATATTAAGTCAATAAATCATTAAACAAATAAATGTGGCATCAGAACCTACATCATCAAATGAAATAAAATATTTTAAATATAAAACTTGCAATTTCGGTGGCTATAGTTCAACCCTAGCCTACTAGGGCGTCTATATGGGTAACGGAGCGTGACTATGGTTCAATGGTATCCCTTTGGGACTTGTTATTATTTGGACATAGCCTACCATGGACTCATTAAAGTGCGTTATGGGCCTATGACCATGCTGCGTTCGAAAATAAGGTGCTATGACTTGATTTGGGTTTGCTACACTTTGGCTTGCTCGCTACGACCAGACCGTAATGGCCTAAACTCCATTACGGGTCAACCATAGTGAGACACTAATCATTAATGTTCTTCCCAATTTAATTTTGTTATATTTTTGAACTTGGTACAGTTTACACATATATGTCAATTTCATAATAGAATTTTCATACATAAGATAATCCTACATTCTAAGGTTCATAATATGTCATGACCTAATTTTAAACATTGATTTATCCCATATATTGTGACATATCATGGATGATCAAGTAAGATTGCGAAAACATGCTATAATTTCATTAGTAATATAATAGAAAATGGTCAAACCGTGCAAATTTTTAATTGATTCTTCAAAGCAAGTGAAACTATTTAACTTTTATAATATACAAGTCTAGTTTCAAATAATACAACCAACTACTTTCTTTTATATTACACATAAAAATAGCTCCTGAAGTTCTCCCAAAATAAAACATAGGAGACATAAGTCTCATCTATACCATGTCCAAAAGTGCTTCTAATCCCGATATAGGATCGCCAAGTACAACCACGAAAATGATCTATTGATATGAAAAATAATAAAAACACAATATGAGCAAATCATAACTTAGTAAGTTGAAAACTCATCATCCATGTGTTATTCCATATTCAATTTGGATAAAATAATATTAAGCATATCATATCATGATAATTACATAAGAGCTACAACACTATATGCATAATCATTACAACAATATTATAAGAACATAATAATATGGCGCTTGCTACATGAAGCACATGAAAATCATGGATGTATGTATATCATATCACAAACTAGTCAGAGGTATCATTCCTTCCGAGATATCATGTCAACAATGTCGGGGTAGTGGTTGATGGATTCTAGAGGTTGCTCATGCGAATTCAAGTGGTGGCTAACATTGGTTACAATGGATCACTTTGAATCATATGGCACTTAGGTATAAACTTGAATCATCCTTTCGGATATTCATCATATTATCCTTATAAAGTATTTCAATCTATAGGAGTAAACATATCAACCCGACAGAGGTAATTCAAATGCTCGTTTATGTAAGATGCAAATGTCTCACCATGTCATATCAATCATATAGCATAATTGCAGTAAAGTGATTCAATTCTTTGTTGAACACATGAATTAAAAAATATATTTGCTTCAACAATATGCACTTTATGACATAACATATGTTTTATTTTCCAACTAACAGATTGAGTGATATTAAATGTAAAACACATAACTAATGATCCAGACATCATATTCCAGAAAACCTAATTTTCCCTAAATTACACCTTGTAAGATTTATTCCATATAAATTTCATAATTGTTCTATTTATGGATTAATCCTAGAGATCAAATAGTACACTATTTTATTTTTGTAAATTGACAAACTAAATGCTATGCAATAGAAAAATTGTAACCCTAGGTATTAATAATATTTTTGTGAGATTCTAGATATCCTAGAATACTTATATAGATGGATTCTTATCACTAAAATAACATATTTAAAGTTTTAGTATTTGAATGATCACAAAAGTATCATTTCAGCCTATACATAGAATGAAGCAAATTGAATGATCCTTAAGTTTGGATACATAACTTATAGTATACAACTTTGATTAAGGAAATTCCAAAAGGTAGACTTCAAAGAAATTTCACAAATTTAATTTCATAATTTTTGAAGATTTCTAATAACCACATTTCCATATTCGTGGTAATAGCCATATTTCGTAACCACGAATTTAGTATATGTGAGTATTGATGCTTTTGTAATCACAAAAATTATTATCGTACAAATTTCTTTTTGTGACAATAAATGCTACTATGAATTCAAATTTTGTGGTTAATACTATATTATTATCTACACGAATATACATTTCATGGCTATTGTAAAAAAATCATCCTTATATACTATTATTATTTTAATGATGCTTCCACTGAAAAGCAAAATAAAAAAATGTAATGTCTTTAATAAGGTAAAAAAAAGTTTTTTTCCCAAAACATTGTGTACTATATTCATTACCATATTGTCATGAGACATGTATATGGATTAATAAAAATCATATTTTAAAAATATTAATGGTTACATAATAACTTTTTTTAAGGAAAAAATATTAATAAAAAATCCTCTCAAAATAAATAATAATAACAATATATTTTACTTTGACTAAAACAATTAGTTACCTCCACCTCCTCCTTTTTCTAAAAAATATTATAAGATATTATGAGCATTAGATAAAAAATAAATTGAAAATAAAATTTGGAATTATTTTAATTTTTACAAGAGATAACATTTTTTCTCATCATTTCTCTATTAAGAAAGCTTAAATTAGTAATAAGACAATTTAGAATACTAATATTAACTTAAAGATGTTATTTCGGATATAATTATCTTCTTTTAACCAAACTTTTTCTCCCAAGTCACGCAACAATGGGATCTTTATGCTCCCATTAGGATATCGATCTTAACCTAAGACATATCATTCTTTTAACCTAACATGTGATATCATTTAACCATTTACTTAAGATATTACATGTACATAAAAAATTACCCCAATTTGAGTTCAAATAAAATATTTATAAAATTGATTTTCAAAGGATTTAAAATTCGAATTTCACCTCCAAGAACAAAAACAGAATTTCTGTTTTCGTACCCTCCATTTACCTAATTAAAACTTATCCTCAACTTCATTAAAAATCACATTTATCATACTTTAATATAGAGGAACGATTATTGAAACTTTTTTCAAATTTTAATATTTCCAAAAATCATATTTTCATGCCTTTGATTAAATTTCAGCATTTTCATCACATCAACAATTGAAGTTAAAGCATCTACCTCAATCTATATGTCACGATAAATACCAATCATCTAATAAACAACACTCATGCAATCCTATGTAGATTAAGTGATATATATTACATAATATGCTCAATTAAATATAAGAACATATAATTATGTGCATTTGAGCTAGGGTTACAATCTAAAGTTCATATCATACATTTTAGGATTCATAGTTTACTTCATAAATATCCTTGGAGTTTAATGCATGAGAGAATCATAATTTCACCACTGAAATATTTAAAAGAACATTTCATATAACATTCATCATATAATTCATAATCTAATCAACTTTATAAAAATTAAGCTTTAAAACATAAGTATATTCATCGTCAATGCATTAACCTATATGCCATTTCTTACATTTCTATTTTTATATGAATTAGGTGTTCTTATAATCCCCAAATCATCTTTTGAGATAAGAAATAAAGGATTGGATCCCTCTTCTTCCTTCTTCTCACTTGTTGATGTTTTGCTCACTTAGCTTCCCAATTTAATGTGCCCTGGTCGCCCTTAAACTTTTTATCCTTCTCCGAATCCACCTTGAGCTTGAGGTGCAACAATGATGGATAACTTCTCAATCTCTAATTTTTAGGTGAGTTCATGATGGGAAAAAAAGAGAAAAAAGAGAGTGAGATATGAGCAAATAAGGGCTATTCAAGGATTTTAAATAATTATTTTAGGACAACATTTGAATTAATATGATGATTTTGGGATTAATTTTCAAATGGGCCTTGCAATTCATTTTTGGGGATTACCTAAGTAGTCGAGATGAGTTAGCTAAAAGCTAGATTATTAAAATTATTAAAAGACAAAAGGACATTAACTAGTTATGGGCCATGAATGTATGAATTAACTAAATGTTAGATTGAAATAAAGACATTTAACTAGTTATGAGCCATGCATGTTATGTGGTAAGTTTGGGCTTCACGCAAACGTTGGAGCCAAGACTAATGTTATTAATTCAGATAGTCGGTCACTTTCTAACCCGACGCAAGTGCACAAAGAACCGTTCAAGCGCGCGTTTGCTGCGCCACTGTCCACTAACTCAACGACGGCGATGAGGAAGATGACGTCAACAAGCACGACAATTCAGCCACTTTTCCGGAAATGTCGGAGGATTCGAGTTCACTAATCCCACGGCGATGCCCACGGGCGACGGGCAGCGGAGGTCCTCTATGACCTGCTGCTCGAGTGCTTCACGTATTATATAAGTCAATTTATTCATTTTATCTTGTATATCTAATTACATCACATGAGTCAGAAGTCGCTTTTGCTCTCTATGCTTACGAATGCACTTATTGTTCTCAAAGTAAAAGAGATCCTTATGCAATAGAATAGTTGTTTGCAGAGCTTCATACTCTTCTATTTTGTATGGTTGTGCTCCATTTTTGTGATAGGAACTGATGAGCCTAGCATTACAAAGTACAACCAATCTTTGGTCTCGATTCATTTTTTTTCATTTTCATATTTTTTTCTGTTAAGAATTCGTGAGCTTAAGGGCTCTCTGCCAGTAGATTTATATATCTTGGTGCCTCGTGCTTTCATTAATTTATTCAGTTATGAAAAAATAGATTTCCATGTAGCTTGTTAAGAGTACGTACACTGTTTGAGTCTTTTCTTTGTTATTCATTCTGTAACGTCCCCAAAATCAGACCTTGCCATCTGGCAAAATCTTGACTTTAAGGACACTACTGCCTTACATCTTTGACCTTTCTTTGACCAATCCTCTGGTCAACATTTTGAACATGTCATCGCGGAAGCCAATACTTGACCTATAACCAGGACCTATGTCATGTGCAAGCCATCCATCACGAACATCATCATGCTGTCGCTACGCAACCATCATCTATTTACACTTATTTGCTTGCATGATCAAAATGCAGGGAAGACAATCGCGATGAAGGCCAATATGTAAAGGATAATAATTCAATAGGGTAAAGCATATATGAAGATATAAGCAACATTAACTTTACCTTTTCTCTCTATCTTTAGAACAATAACAATATGAGATATCAATCCTATCAGACTTTCATCAATTCATTTCATCTTTCTTTTCCCTTTCCAATCAATCATTTTCCATCGATCAATTTCAATCAATTACTTTCAATCAATAATGTTCCATTATTAGTACATGAAGATTCCAGCGATCGGATAACAACTAAACCAGGAGAGAGCACCAATAACCCTCAAGGGATTAACGCCTACTCTTCCTATCAATAACCAAGAACACCAATAACCCTTATAGGATTAAAGCCTGCCCTCTTTCAATAACTCAGAACACCGATAACCCTTATAGGATTAAAGCCTGTTCTCCGAGTCCGCTGGGGCCTTCCTCTTCATGCATAATTTCAATCACAAATATTTACATCTTTTACTCTTTTTTACCTATTATTCTAATTTCACGTGAGAGGATGCTAACCTACCTCAATCAAGTTCAATCAATCAATCAGTCATAAAATCAATCATCCCAGAACACGGTATATTTTTTTGTAAACACATCATACACATATGAGATACCCTAAGGTTGATCCTCCTTAATTACATACCTTAATTATTTACCCTTCTTCCTTCTTCAATTTATGTTCCTTGCCCTCACATGTATGATCTCGTCCTCTTTAGTCCTCCAAGATATATATAAGAGAGAGAGAGAGAGAGATAGAGAGAGAGAGAAAATTATGGAATGAGAGAAGAGGGGTTGAGTCCTATTTATAGGGAAGAGAAATTTATCCCTAGATGAAGTTTGAATACAATTCGGACTCTCAAGAATAACTTTGTATTTGATTATAATTCCATAAGATAATCTTTCATATGATTAGGATTATTTTAAAATAGTCAACATAGGATTAGGAATATTTAATTGATAAGAAATATAATAATTTGATTTCAATTCAAACTCTTTTCCTAATCTTAACCAACTATATATTTCCTTATCCTATCTATCTTCTCTTTATTTTACTTCGTTTTTATTTTAAAAACCTGAGATATTACACATTCATTTCAAAATCTAGCCTGTAAACAAATGCACTATATCTTAAACATTAAGTTGGTTAAAATCGTTGCTTTATCATACTCCAATCTTATGGATAGTGGCAGCCGATTAGTGCATTCTTGTCTATAACATATTTATGCCGTCCAACTGATTTGTTCTAGTCTAGCATAAGCTGCTCACATTTCCTACTGAGCTTTTCAATTATTGACATTTTACGTACGCTGATCATTTTATCATACGGCAATTTGTTATATAACATATTTGTTCTAGTCTCTCTCACTATTTTTATGCTCCATATCCTGTGAATACTCTTAATTTTTCATTTGATCTATTAATTGTGATGTAAAGAATCAATTTACATATTTATCAGATAGTAATGGCACTATATGGAATCGCATTAATTATGAATATTTTGTATCGTTTTTCTGAGATTTATTATTATACTTTGTTTCCTGTTAAAGTTGTCCGCTATTCAGTTGCAAGGAATCTAGGTATAAGTGAGGTGAATTACAAGGAATTCCAGTCAGAGGAGCCATTGACAGGAGAGCCAATACTTTTTCACAAAGGTGTTGTCGAGTAATGTGTGTTAAAAGTAATAATATTCTTGTGCATTTTTTTTGTTAGGATTAAGAGGTTTTAGGTAGGTGTTTGATTGAAATAAAAAAAAAATATTAAACTCATATATTTATTAAAATTATCATTAAAAAATAGCACTTTATAAATATGATAAGATATATTATTTATTACTCTTACACTTTTTATATAATAGATTATTAGATTAACATATATCTATATATCTAATATGATATATAATTAATTAGCATTATACAATACTAATGTGGTGTTAGGTAAATTAAATAATATGAAAATAATAAATTATAATTATAAAATCATCTTAGTTATTTGTTTGAAAAATATATAGCCACTATATAATAAATAGTTAACCATTTCTTGGTAAACTAAAAAAATAATTAACTTTAAATTTTCGTTAAACTTTCTTTTTTTTAACTATTTAAAAAAAGAAACTAAAAAAATAGAGGGAGCAACTTGTTCTTAGTTGGAGCAAGTTGCACCCACTTTTTCAATTTCCAAAGCAGCACACAACTCATTGGCATCATTTATTATGGTTCCCTCTATATTTCTATTTTTGCCCCTGTTTGATTATGTCCATGAGAATAATATGCTATTCCCGCTCTTATTCCCGCAAACGGGGCCTAAGGCATTTTGAGGAATTATATTGCTTACGCTCTTAAGGGCCATATCAACAATAATAAATAATGTGATCACGCTAGTTTGGTGGCAAAACTAATAAGTGACATAGACAACCCATCAGCCAACTCATACATGTTGGCTTTATTAATACGCTGACCTAGCAAGGAATAAAAGATCATGTTTGATGATGAGATCCAAGTATTATTGTTACTCATTTCATTACCTGATAGTTAGGAAATACTCGTTGTCTCTCTAAATAATTCGGCTCTAGAAGGAAAGCTATCATTAGAAACTATCAAGGATAACTTACTCAATGAAGAGACACAATGGCAAGAGCACATACTCAACAACTCATCAGAAGCATTGATTATGGAAGATCGTGAGAGAAACAAAGTCAGAAAAAGATCGAATTCAGAAAAAGATCTTACTCATCATTATTGTGGTAAGCCGGGACACTTCAAGAAAAAGTGCAGAAAATTGAAACGTGACAAGTCACATGAAGGGTCTGACGAGGCTGAAGAGGAGAAGAGAAGTGATGAAAAAAAACATCACAGTGGCTACATCTGGTGATGTACACTTTCTTATAGAAGAAGATTGTGTCAATGTTGTGAGTCAAGACTCAATTTGAATCTTAGATACTATAGTTTTATTTCATATTCCCCCCAAAAAGATGTCTTTTTGACATATATGGTGGGTGTATTTTGGTTAGTAAAGATGAGGAACAAGCATGAGTCCCTAATTGCTGGCATTAGTGATATTCAGTTGAAAACTAACATAGACTGTAAAATTATGCTGAAAGATGTAAGGCGTGTCCCTGATGTCTGGTTGAATCTAATTTCAATTGAAAAGTTAGATGAGAAAGGCTATAAAAGCAACTACAAAATGGGTATGAAAACTTAAGAGAGGTTCACTACTTTTAGCGAAAGGATAAAGAGACCATACACTTTAAAATACTGAAGCACAACACTACACTGGTGAAATAAACATGAATAAAGAGTTGTATCCTTTAGAGTTGTGGCAGTACAAAAGACTTGGTCACTTTGGTGAGAAAGACTTTAGATACTTACTCGGCAAAATCTATTTCCATGTATAAAAATACATCTATTGATTTATGTGTGCATTGTTTAGCTAGTAAGCAGAATATAGTTTCTTTAATAGAATTCTTTCATCTAGAAGTTTGCACATACTTGATTTGGTGCTTACTGACGTTTGTTATATGAAGAATAGAACTCTAGGTGGTTCTATTTATTTTATTACATTTATTGATGACATTCTAGAAGGCTTTGGGCTATTCCTGTAGTGCACAAAGATCATGTGTTGTGAGAGTTTAAGAAATTTCATGACAAAGTTGAGAGAGAAACTAATAGAACGCTCAAGTGTATTCGTGCAGACAATGGCGGCTAATACAGAGATCCTTTTGAAGAGTACTGCAACACCTTCGACATTAAGCTTGAGAAGACGATTCCTATGACTCCTCAGCAAAATGACATGGCTGAAAGAATGAACATAACAATTGAGGAATGTGTCAGATGTATGTTATCACATGCTAAGTTATCGAAGGGATTTTGAGGTGAAGCATTGATTATTGCGGTTGATCAAATCAACCATTCACCATCACTACCTCTGGATAGTGGTATACCTCTAAAAGTTTTAACAACAAAGAATGTGGCATACAAATATCTTAGAGTGTTTGATTGCAGGGCCTTTGCTCAATCCCAAAAGATGAGAGATCAAAACTTGATAGTAAGACAAAATAGTGTATCTTTATTAACTATGGAGATGAAGAATTTGGCCGCAGATTGTGGGATCTTATTGACAGAAAAGTTATCAGAAGCATAGATATATTGTTCTTGGAACACTAGACAATTGAAAATCTATCAAAATATAAAGAACCAATATTGTTCAAAGTTTATCTAGCTGAATCGAGTTTAACTGAAGCACCAACAAAGATGACACCATTCCATAAGCAGATCAAGATGACAATAATAGTGATACTAATTAGGATGATTTAGATGCACTTTTGGAAAACCAAGCTAACCAAGATGTCGAGCAGCTATCGAGCAACATGCACCAGACCTAGAACCTCAGTTGAGAAGATCGACAAGAATGAAAGTGGTACCCCTTACTGAGTACGTGTTATTAACTAGAGGGGGAGAACAAGAGTGTGATGAAGAAGTCTTGTCACATGAGCAAAAAATGAGTGGATGAAAGTCGTGCAGGAGGAGATGCAATCTCTGCATGAGATCAACACATATAAACTGATGAAGCTTCCTAATGGCAAACGAGCACTCAAGAACAAATGAATATTTCGATTGAAAAGTGAAGAGAATAATCCACACTCAAGAAACAAGCAAGACTAGTTGTCAAGGGATTCAGCCAGAAGAAAAGAGTTGACTTTGATGAGATATTCTCACTAGTAGTTAAGATGTCATCAATTCATGTAGTTCTTGGATTAACTGCCAGGAAGAACTTGGAAGTTCAACAACTTGATATCAAGACAAATTTTCTCCATGGTGACTTGGAAGAAAAAAATTACATGTAGCAACCAGAAGAGTTCCAAATAAAAGACAAAGAACATATGGTATGTAAATTATAGAAAAATTTATATGGACTCAAACAAGTACCCCACCAGTTGTACAATAAGTTTGACTCATTCATGATGCAACAAATATACAATAAAACAAACACATATCATTGTGTCTTCATGAAATATTTTTCACATGATGATTTTATTACTTTGTTGCTATATGTCGATGACATGTTTTTTGTAGGTCATGATAAATGCAAGATTGACAAATTGAAACAAGAGTTGAGTAAATGCTTTTCATGAAAGACTTAGGAGCAGCAAAGCACACCCTTGGCATGAAGATCACCCGTGACCGAAAGCAGCGCAAATTATGGTTATCCTAAGAAAAGTACATTGAGAAATTCCTCGAGAGATTCAATATAAATAATGAAAAAAATAGTTTCATCACCACTTGCAAGTCACTTCAAGTTGAATTCTACATGGTGTCATACAAACAATCATGAGAAATAAAAGATGAAAAATGTACCATATACATATGCAATTGGAAGTCTAATAAATGCAATGCTTTGCACGAGTCCAAACATAGATATGTAGTTGGTGGTTAGTCGATTCTTATCAAATCTTGGTAAAGAGCATTATGATACAATCAAGTGGATTCTCATATATCTTCGAGGTACTTCTAAAGTGTGTTTAAGTTATAGTGACGCAGATCTAGTATTGGAGGATTATACTGGCGCTGATCATGAGCATAAATCATGTGTCGAAAATAAAGGTGGTACCAGGTTCCAGAACGTCATCTTGACAGCTCTGGACCTGGGGCACCTAGACAGACATAGGATATCAATAAGTCTTAAAAATTAATCTAAACATACAACTTCAACCGCAAGTATACGGTGATCTTTGTAGCATTTTAGGGTCGAATCTACAGGGAAATTAGAATTTCACAATTCAACCTCTCTATTCTACCATGAACCGAAATCAAGGAGAGAAATAGTTTATGCAGAAAATTAGATGAACTAGAACTAAAATCTGAAAAGACAAGTAAACAAATATTTTTTATGTTTTTAAATTTAAAATGGGTAGAAACAAAACTAATACGAAGGAAGTTGAGTCATTCAAATAGGGAAAACAATCGGGATATGGGAATCATTTTTGAATCCTACTTGCTTATGAACACATGAAACTCAAATAATATTGACTTGAGATATTTAAAAATCAAACCTAGCTACTCTCGCAGTAAAGGCTTCGACCTAAATCCCTAGAGACTTCTCATATAACTCTCTCGATGCTATGGATAGCCCCTCTCCAATCTCCCCGAGACATCCATGGGAGCCTCTCGATCTCCTACGAATACCTTAGATGAAGGGTCGAGCTCTTGGTCCCAACCTTCCATCTAGATGTTATGAAATCCACACTTCGTTAAAACCCTACTCCCTTCTCAGATCCTTGTAGAGTTCTTGCAACAAATCCTTCCCTCTCATATAAGGGTTGCTAAAAGAGTTCCAACTACAAGATATAAAGATAAGAACTAGCTGCTATTCTATCTCGATGAAGAAAATTTAGCCTCTCGGTCCCAACCTTCCATCGAGGATGAAACAACAAATAGCTCACGACATTTAAATTCAAAATGTGCAAACATTAATAGTAAGAACTGTGAACTATATGTTCCCAAATGGAATGGGTTGAGCCTCTCGGTCCCAACCTCCATGGAATTAATAGCCTGCAGTTCACAACATAAGAACAGCACATATACGAAGCACGTAACACAAGGAAAGATTGGAAAGTCGAATGGAAACTCAAATGCATCAAAAGATAAGTTCATACAGCTAGTAAGTATTCTCAAATCATCCCATGTCCATACCTAAGTGTTTAGCCTCTAACAATCATCACACACATGATAACTAGGATAATACAAGAGTTCATCATCGGGAATCAATACAAATATAAATCACCAAGCATAAGACCGATGATACTCCCGAAATCACAACACGAAAACCTTCTTCTTCAGCTCTGGTTCTCTTCTTTTCTCAGCAATGGCGGCGGCTCCACTCGACACCTCCTCTCAGACGCGGAACGAAACCCTTTCTTCTCCTTCCTTTTGCCCTTTTATCCTTTTCCTATCTTCCAATCATTAGATATCACTTGTCCCTTGCATAGTCTTACCAATATTCCCTGAAAGCTATCAAGGAACCTTCTTCGTTTGGACCACAAAAATTGGTAGAGGAATCTTCAGAATTTGTTTCATGTTTTGTCTTCTAGCAGCTTTTGGAAGGTAGTGGTGTCAGGTACCACTAGGTCTAGTCTCCGGCACAGGCATCCCATGTACAGTTTTTAACACAAATGTCGTTTGGCTTTGGATGAATTCTTGCAAGAGAAATCAAGCATTATTCATTCGAATCTTTACTCAAAAGGGTCTTTGGAGCAAAAAAATGAATTTATGCTCAGGAAATTCCAAATGATGCAAAGGTTGTAAAAAGATGTGGTAATATATATAGATAATGCATAATTTCAGGAAAAAGTGTAATCTTTGCATAGAAATATAGGGAGTAAATTCTCTATCATCAGCTGACATGGCAGGTGATGTAAATAGTTAGGAAGTCGATCTACTTCTGATTACTTGATGAAATTTGCAGGAGCAACAGTCTCGTGGTAGTCCAAATTACAGAAGTGTGTGCACTATCAATGATAGAGGTAGGATATATCTTAGCTACTGAAGTATGCAAGAAAATTTTGTAGATGAAACAATTTCTGGGAGACTTAGGTCTCAAGTAGGAGGACTATCCTACTCAATATGATAATCAAAGTGCTAGTTCACATTCTAAGTCTAAGCATATCAATGTTCGTTATATTGAATTCGTGATGAGATCGAAAAAAGGAAATTCTACCTTCAAAAGATCAATTCTAAAAAGAATGTATCAAATATGATGAGTAAACCTCTACCCAAAGAGAAGATTGAGTTTTATAGGGAGCATGCAGGCTTGGTGGAGCCCTCCGCATAATTAAGAAGGGAGAGTTTGTTAAGCTTTATTAATATGTAGGCCCATCAAGGAATTAAATGGAAAAAAAAAATAAAAGTTGTGTTTGAGTTTGACTCAAACACGTGATGCTGATGCAATATAAAAGAATGAGTCGTGCAATCATTAAATGTGAGATTGACGCACATCGTGAGTAAGAAAAAATGTGAAGCCTTCTCAGCGTTGTCGCCGTCTGCAAGCTAGCGAGAAGTTGGAAGAGAGAGAAAGAGAAGAGAGAAATTTTTTTGGATTTGTTTTAGAGACGATTCTTGATCTGTTTTCAACAAAATCCAGGCATTAATTCTCTACAATCTTCTCATCACTTTTTGTTATTCTGATGAGATCCTTTTGACACATATCCGTTATACGAAAAGATTATTCTAATAGATCCAAGATTAATTCTTAGAGCTTTTATTTTTGTATTCTTTTGTGTTGATCAGAGAAGAAACTTTGTATTCTAATATTTTCATACTGGAAGATTTGATGCTTGCTCCTATGATTTTTCCCTCTCATCTTGAGAGGTTTCCACGTAAATCTTGTGTCTCTGATCTGATTTAATTCTCTATATTATTATCATCATCCCATTAAAATTTATGCATTAAGAAAAGGAGGATAATTCCGCAAATTGTCAGCCTTTTCTCAACACTGTAGATTATTGGAATGTTGAAACCATATAAGATACAACAAGTTTCTCATTAAAGATTAAACCTTGAGGAATGTCAACGCTTTTTTATCAGGCTTCATTTGTCTGATGAGTTCAAGGATATGCTTATTGTATATGCACTTAGGAGTTTCTAGGACAAGTGAATTTGTGAAAATAGTAGATTATAATGAGAGATGCATTCATTTGTTGTAACTAGTAGAGAAAATTTAATTGAACTTGCTAGTAACTCGAATTTTGCTCTGCGCCCTTCTAGTTTATTAATATTCATAAAAGAATATTGTTCAAAATTTTGTCCATTTGTTTTGGAGATCTTAGTGCATATTGCAACATTATTATTGTTCTGAACTCTGTATCTTTATCTAAAGCAAGTACTAAAATTCAAGTGCTTCAAAATTTGTTTTTTTTTATTTCTTGAGAGTCAAATTTTGGTATTTATATGCTACTCATACTGTGCTAACACATACTAATGTGCATTACCTTACCTTCATGTGTTCGATCCTAACCTGGCACAATATGTGGTAAGATTGTTGCTAAATCATAAAATAACTAGAATCAAAATATACAAAAAAATAGAATTATTAATTGTACCTTTTATTGGTGAAATTTAAGGCCCTCCTATTAATCATCTCCTATGTGACCTTTGACCTAATTGCAAGTTCTAAGCAATGGAAGTCCTCTTCTCCATATCACCGATCATCCTTGCCTCCTCTTCTAGCCATTTTGCTCTCACTTTAACCAAACATTGTATATCATTCCACCTTTTACCTAATAATTGTCATATTTTGTATGAATAGGAATCCTTTTCATTTTCAAATGATATGGTAATTACGACATTTAAAGTTGTTAGAGAATCTAATCTTATCTTTTGTAAAGATTTAATATTATCCAGATCTGTTGTTATCCAGATCTGATCTTATCTAGATTTGTGTTTATCTAGATTAGTTTAGATTAGATGATCTTCTCTAGTTAGATTAGATAGACATTGGTGGTTATCCATCTGATCCTTTCATGTACTATATATAGATGTACAGCCTCATCAGAATGAATACAGAAAATATTTTTCCATTCTACTTGTCTAACATGGTATCAGAGCCATAATAATATTTTTTTTCTCCTCTTTCTCTCTCACCTTC
>LTAE01010449.1:0-16836 GCA_001647135.1 Pontederia paniculata
AAGGGTGTTGCCTTCGGTCGCCCATTTCTCATCATCGGGCGACCTTTCTAGTTAAGCCCTTTGCTCCGGTCATCCTTCCTTTATCTTTGATCGACTGGTCATCCTTTTGCTCCTCTCCATATATATTCCTCCTTTAATATTGGTCGATCGCTTCATATGCTTAGGACAACCACTTCACACATGTAGTTCTTCTGATATATTTTCCGAGTGCACAGGTCGTCCATTCCTTCAGCTTTGGTCGGCCTATCAACTCTGAACTTGAACATATCCTGTTACAGAAATCAGCTCAACAAGTTCCTCAGTATAGACTAAGTTCCCTTACAAATTTGTGATCATCAAAACACTCTCGTGATCCTAGATTCAACAACTTGTTATACTATTTCTTGAACTTCTATTCTACTAGGAAATGAGTGCTACATCTTAAATAATCTTATAAATCTCTTCAAGTCCTTCCCAAAAATTGAACCTCTAGTATATGAATCTAGTTTGTCTCTATCATCTTGAATTAATCAATTGTAAAAAAAACTTTCAAGATTTGCCACAATAATGTTCGGTGATCAAGAACCTTTGCTAGAACTTCCTTTTACCTTTCTCAAGCTTCATACTATGTTTCATTTTCTTATTGCTTGAATGACGTCGATTCATTTCTCATCTTTATGGCTTTTTCAGGTGGCCATAATTTCATAATAAATTTGTCGATAAATTGGCCCCAAGTTGTGATGGCTCCAATAGACAAGGTACTAAACCGAATTGACACTTTGTCTCATGATGAAAAAGGGAAGAGGCGATGCATGCATAATTTTCACATATTTTAACATCATTTTTAGATTATTTTTGTTAATTTTTGCATAGCATGCATTATTTTTTATATTCATTTTCTTTTATTTATTTTGTGTCCATTGTTTTATATACTTATTTTCTTTTATTTATTTTGTGTCATAACTCTATCCAAGTTGTTTGATTTTTATTCTTAAGATGAATGGATATGAAAAGATGAAGATACTGAGAAAAATACACTTCAATCGGAGTTGAAACAGGCTCGAAGTCATGATTTAAAGTTGGTGGTTTTTGCACAAGACCCCATCACGACCGTGAAAACCCTTGTGATGGCCGTGAAACAGAGATAAGGGTCGTGAAAACCTAGTTCACGACCATGAAATCACTAAACATGCTATAGAAGCCGATTTTTGATATTTTCACCTTCATGGGCGTCAAAATGGCCTCATGATCGCTACAAAAAGACATGATATCTGCGGTAATCATTTAACGGGCGTAAAATTCAATTCCCGGATGTGACGATGTCGGTGCTCACCTAAGACATGGATACAACACCCTATTTATAGACCATGAACTACGTCACCACCACTGTAGAACGTCCACAGATCAAGTCCAAACCCTAGGGAAACGTTCAAAACCTATACATAAGACCCTTACGCACCTGGAGAAGGCATATATGATCACATCTTGAATACCAGTGAGACTATTGGAGGCCAAGGCAAGAGAACTTTTCGCAAAAGAGAAGAGAAGAGAAGAGGAGAAGGCTTCAGAGGCTTGAAGTTCGGAGTTTGGCACGAGTGTAACAAGGCGTGATATATTCAAGGTCACGATCGTAATTTTGACATAACGACCATGGCAGCAGCTCAATTTCCAGCATAGAGATATTCATGGGTCGTTACTTATGTCGCGGGCCGTTATGAAGAATTTATTGGGGCACAACTATTAGCAAAGACCATTCCAACAACGAGACTTTCAACATTCAGATCCATCATGGGTCGTTAAGAATCATCACGGGGCGATGTTGTTACATCGTATTTCATGAGGCGTGATGAAGTTTTACGGTTTGAACAACATGAGTGATATCGACGAAATGAATTATCACGGGCCATTACTTATGTTACGTGCCATGAGAAGAAGGTTTTAGACCTGCGAGATTTGATCATTGCCCGAGTTCGAGCCATGAGTTTGTGACGACTTCAGGTTATACGAATATTTTGATATTTACGAGCTGTAATACGTTGTTACATACTATGACGTAGTTGTGGAAATAAATCTTTGGAGAATTTCGATGTAATTTGAAGGCAAGAAGATATTTCTGAATATTTGAAAGTATTTTTACAAGGTTTTATCGCAACCATCGAGAGAAAGATGAACTTGAACGAAGGCTTCATACGTAAGTTGCCACCTCCAAATCTTAGGAAACCCTTATTGGAGGTTGAGGGATATAAGAAGATTTTCTGGAGACTTGAGGTCGTATGCTAGGAGCCGTCAACCAAAGTTTACACGTCAGAAACAAAGGAACACTCTGAAGGCTGCTGAGGAGGCGATCAAGCGGTACGCTCGTTAGGAAGAATTCTTGGCACCTATTCGATGCCCAGAAGAGTATACTCCCATTCTATTTCTTGTTGGGATGAATTTATCTTGATTCTAAATGGTTTATTTGAGACTTTGTTTTGTAAAAATTGTATTTGCTAAGATTAGAACATGTACTCTTGTGTGGTTTCGTAAAAAAATAGTTTGTATTTTTATGAACATGATTTCCAGAGATTTGTGAATATATTTAGTTGATCGTTAACTGTATAGTGTGGTCAGTTCTTATTTGCGATTCATATCATGTTATTATGATCTATTAAGAACTTTGTAGTTTGTGGTATGTTAAGTTAACCCGTTAAGGGTGATTTAGTAGTTTAGGGAGTGTTAATTATCTAAGAGTAAAGCCGTTAAGGAATACCTTTTAGATTGTTATCATCTGGATAGTTGAGTTACCCATTAAGGGAAGCCATATAATCGGTGTTCCTAATCCGTTTGAAAATGAAATTATTTGAATGAATTTTATATGTAACGATATATGTGTGAGTTTGCTATTTCTAGTCTTGATCATTTTTGTCATCTAGGTCCTAGTCATCATCCATTTGCATTGTTAATAACTATTTTAATTATATTTATTTTCTGAAAAAAACCAATCCTAAAACTTATGTCATATTAACCTCTAAAGTTAGATAGTTAATATTTTCTTACTCATGGGATCGATAACTCTGTACTCGTTAATTATATTACTTGAACGATTAGTGCACTTTCTAGCATTCAATGCATGTAATGGATTTTTCGCATCAAAGATGTTACCCTCTACATTTGAAAATTTTACCATGTAAATCTTGGTGTTGATGATCTATTCATGATCATGTTATTTTTTTATTGTCTTGTTGCATACTTTGACATATTATTTTCACATAGTGAACTTAATAACATATTTTATCTATTTTGATCAAATAAATGATGTATTGTTTGATTTTTGTTACAATTATTGATATTAAGACTTATTGTTCTAGTACCAATGTCAAAACAATTTGTATCAGAAACTTTTTGGCTAGATCCTTAACCTTTGCGGTTAGATGTTATTACATGTTCAATGTTTGTATGAAATATCAAGTGCAAGATTTTATGTGGAGAAGTTTGATGGATAACATGAATTAGATTGGAGCCATCAAGGGAGAAGAGAAGGTCACCTCAACCTTGTTGTTGGAAGATAAGAAGATCATTGTGCATGTTCTAGTTACGTCCAACAAAGTTCTTCATGAGGTATGTGATTTGGATTCGCGATGCTGATGCGGTAGAAGTTGGAGATGTATATGAAGAAGACATTAACGAACCAATCATACTTTGAAGCAACATTTGTTCCAACTCAGGAAGAGTCCACATACCATTGTGAGTGAATATGTTGATTTATTCAATCGAGTTATACTTGATTTGTCTAATATTGATGTGAAGTTGATGATAAGAATCAATTTTTTTGTTACTCTTTTGTTTACCGGAATCATATGAAAATTTGTTGATATGTTGTTATATGGTAGGAAAATACAACTAGATGTTGTCAAGTCATCGTGAATTATAAGGAACTGAAGAAGGTCCTTAACAAGAACCCAAATGATGGTGACGGTCTATCGGCGAGAGGCCTAGAGAACTCAAATAAGACAAGAAGCCTAGGGAATGAGATAATCCCGAAGCAAGTATAAATGGAGAAAAAAATATCTTGTTGGCACTACAAAGAAGTAACACACGTAAACAATTTTGGTATGAAGTGGAAAAGCAAAGTAGAATCTACCTCATCTGAGTAATGAAGATGGTGGTGACATAATATTGTGAACAACAGGTGTTCGATGTTCTTATAAGTGTATGAATGCAAAACTCATGTCTACATCTAACAACTCAAGACAAAGTTGGGTTCTTGATTGATGTTCATATCATATGTGTGATCATAAGGATCTTTTCTTTCTATAAGTAAATAGATGGTGGCAATGTTCTCAAGGGTAAAAATAATGTGTATAAGATAATGTGTATTAGTAACATAAATATTCTTATGTTTGATGATATAGTTAGAACACTACCAATGTTAAACATGTTCTTGAAAAGAGAAGGAAATCTAGTCTTTTGACATGGACATTCGTTAATTTGTAGAGTCGTTGTCATAGACTTGACATGCATGTAACCATTCATGAAATCTAAAAAGTTAATCTTTTAAATTTATATTTGACTCGTTTCGTCATGTAATCTTTTTAGGCACTCTTTTGCTTCCTCCAAGTTGTAAATATGATAATAAATACATAAACTTGGGTAAATCTATTATTTAAAGAAATAAAAATAAATAATCAATAAAATAAATGCATGTTATGAAAAAAATTAACTGAAACACACCTAAATGTAATCCTAAATATATGTTAATTTTACACGCATCAAACTCCTCCAAGCTTAGATTCTTGCTTGTCATCAAGCAAAATCGTTTACACTCGAAACAATTCCATCATAGATATTCATTCAGTAGACCAATACTTTCTAGGCACTCTCCCCTCTCATGTGCATCACAAGAACATCACCCTTTTATCTAGAAATCAAGCCTTATAGATTTTCTGAATCTCAAACATTTTTAAACGAAAATCAAGTCAACCTCGTGAAGAAAAAGAAAAATACAATCTATCAAACAATAGAACTAATGTTGAATATATAAATATCAATTGAGCTTATACTTTTTCGCAGATAATAATCTTCAAACAAGGTTTCACAAGGAAGTTCTTGTAGCGGTCTTTCATCTGTTGGATCCCAGGCTAGACGATCTTTAGTCACCAAGATTTAAGAGTCTCCTACTGTTGTACTTACCCAAACGTTGCCAAGTTTTGAATAAAAAGTTCAAACTAGGATATTGAGTATTTCTCCGTATTGCACAAGGTGATTCATTTAGCGGACTTTCGACTAATGCTCCCAAACCAAACATCCTTAGAGCAATAGGTTTTAAGATACCCCCTCGAGCTTACTTTCTCGAACTCACCTAGGTTCTTTATAGTACTAAAGTACCATCCTTTATTTTCAACATATATATATAAATATATATATATATATATATATATTCTTTTCACTCTTGTTATTTTTTTTAGCTTTTATTTCAACTTTTTTTCATATCTATTTTTTTTCACATTATGATAAGCTCAATAGATTATTCTATGTTAAATAAAAAGACTATTGTTCTCAAGGCTAAATAAAGAAACAAATAAAGCATTTTTGAACAAAAAAATGTAGTTTAAGAGTTCATAGTTCTATTCAACTTAATTCTCAACTCAAGTAATTAATACTCAAGTGACGCCAAATAAAAGAAAGAGTATTTGAATTTCATAAATCTAATAAGAGGACTTCGAGCTTATACCCAAAGGTAAGTTAAAGAAGTTAAGCAAAGGGTAAGTAAGATGTAATGATGGTATTTTTTGGAGTTTTTTTTCATATTTTCAAATTTTTTAAGGAAATTTCAATTTAAAGACGCATAAAGAAAATATGCAATATAGATACAAAAGCAAATATGATGCATGAATGCATTCTTCCCCAAGTTTGAACTAAAAACTATCCTCAATGTTTAAGGTCAAACCCAAAAAAATATGATTAAACAAAAATAAAGGGGTAGAAAAGAGAATAAATAACCTGAGTAGTTCTGGTGCAATGGTGGAAGATGTAGTGGGAGGAAGGCTTCATATTCGTCTTGAATGTTATGCTTTGAGAAGTTGTTTAGCTTGTATAGCCTCCATATAAGTTGTTTGTGGCATCATGTGGAAAGTATTGCCGGATTGATGCATAGGTAGGAAATGATGCTAGCCCACACTCAGTGAGCTTATATATGATATTCAATGTGTGTCGGCTTTCGAAAGGGTTGGGGGCCTCCTTTTCTACAATAGGGTCAATTTTTGGGCCGCAAAGCACATCTTTTTTAGTGTTGTATGTCAAATCTTTCCATTTGCCATCATGACCCATTATAGAGTGTCATAGATCATGAGATTAGAATTAGTATCCAGGAGGAGATGTTGATGGCCTCCACAAGGCTGTTTTTATACTACGTCAAAAAGATTGTGGCTCGTTACAAGGAGTAAAGAGTCGTGATTTCCAAAGTTGTGGCTCACAAGCTAAAATAACGGTTGTGCTTTATTGGAATCATGACCTATTACCAATAGTATATATCGTGAGGTCTTCTTGACGTGTGAGAGCAATGTTGAGGGTACCTAGGAAGACGATCTCACACACATTACAATGGTGATTTATGGCAAAACTCAAGGCGAGTGTCGATGAATGATGAAGACCTCAAAAAATATGTTAGTATACATAAAGTTATGGCGGTCGTGATGGGTGACTATGAAAATGATAAATGTAACCACATCGTGAGTCGTGAGTGCCTAGTGGTAAGGTCATGTGTGTAGTGTAGTGGGTCATTAAGGTCGACTAGGTTGAGGTTGTAAAACGTTAAAGGACTGATTAACTTGTAATAAATGTTCGTCATGATTTATGATATGATATTATGACCAGTGACATAAAAAAATATAACTATTTTTAATAAAGGTTGGGATGTGCTAGTAATTGGCCATGGACACATAAAAAATCTGGCATTGGCAATCATGAATGAGGCCTTCCTATGTTTGCTTGAAGTTAAAATCTTACATTCTGACCCTTGATATAAGCTGACCTTAACCAAGCAATTGTTTTGATTTTAAGACAGTGATAGTGGGTTGTGACCTTAGTCAAAGTTGTCTTAATTGTGAAGCCAGAATTTCAAGGATTGTTATGTCACGTAGTAAATCGTGATAATATCTATGGTGAACATAGTAATACTAGAGAAGTCGTGATGTTGGGTCATGACTCGTAAAAAATTACAAATTCGTAAGAGTACACAAGTCATGGGTCACTATATGCCGACTAGGATCATAAGTTGTGCTACATTGTGGGTGCTCAAATGACTAGGTTCTCGTCGTGGTTCATAACCGAATGACATGCCTCAGGGCATTACTCAAGAATATGTTTATCTATTAGCTTCGTGACAACTTATAATGGCTCACAATATAATGGGTAATGACCAGTAATGGGATGTAACGATCTGTAACATATTAGATTTCAGAGAAAAAAAGCACAAAATGCAAGGGAACACTAAGCAGTCAGGTGTGTTGATAAAATAATAAAAATAAAATGTCAAAACGAACCAAACCAACCTAAACATAAAAATATACTAACTAAAGAGATAGGGGTGAGGCAAAATAGCTCTAAGTTATACCCATTAGCTTGACTTGTATGTTAAGGCTCATACAAGATGTTGAAATCAATCATGATAGTAAGTAGGGAATGATGAACAATCTCATCAAGAGTATCTGATGTGATCGTTAATGCTCATCCCGATGAGGCTTAACAAACACGATTAAGGATCCTATAAACTATTTCCAACCTTTGTCAATTGATTTTAATTGTTGGTTCTTCACGTACAACAACATTCTTTGGTTGAAGTTGTGCTATGTGTGCTGATGATCTTGGATAGTTAAGAGGTCCTTTGGTCGCCATTGCATTGATGTGGTTGGGGAAGTTCACATCTCCTTGGTTTTGTTTCCTAGGGCTTGTATTGATGTAGTTGGTGGACCTAGGATTGGTGATATTTTAATATTCCTTGGTAATATTTGAATTGGTGTTGTCTGAATCGAGTACAATTATACAATAGTAGTGGGAAACTCCAAAGATGATCTTCTATTTTGGACTTCTCTATCTTCAATTGTGTATTCACTTGTCTCTTTGATACGCCATTTTGGTCCATATCCTTCAAAAAATTCTCTGTGGCCGCGATCTTTGTTTATATGAATATTATAAATGTTATGGACATATGTAGACTATTGAGTCCTCCTCGACATTTTTATCATATTTAGCAATTTGAAACATCAACTATGTGACTTGATTTTCTAATGAATGTAATTGGGCTTCTAGGTCTTCGAATTTGAGCTGACATTCTAGTTCTTGAACAAATTTATCATTTTCAATTTTGTGTCAATTGTGACTCCATTATTTTTAGCATTGGGATGTGATCAAGTGGATTCTCATATATTTTCGAGACACTTCTCAAGTGTGTTTGTGTTATGGTGATGTTGATTCAATATTGGAGGGTTATACTAACGTTTGTATGGCAGGTGATGTTGATAATCAAAAGTCTGCTTCTAATTAGTTGTTGACATTTGCAGGAGTAGTAGTCTCATGGAAGTATCCAAGTTACAAAAGTGTGTTGCACTATCAATATTAAGGCAAAATATATTACAACTACTGAAACATGCAAGGAAATTATGTGGATTAAACAATTTATAGTGGACTTAGGTCTGAAATAAGAGGACTATCATATTCATTATGATAATGAGAGTGTTATGCATATGAATATTCATTCTAGTTTTCATTCTAAGACTAAGCATATTGATGTCAGTTATCACTAGATTCATGGTGATGAGATCGAAAAAATAAGTTTTATATTCTAAAGATCCATACAAACAAGGATGTGTCAAATATGATGACCAAGCATCTACCTAAATAAAAGATTGAATTGTACAAGGAGCATTAGGTTTGCATAATTAAGAAAAAGGATTTTGTTGGACCTTTTTTAATTATGCGGGCCCACAACAAAAAGAAAATAAAGAAATTCAAGTACAAGTCAAATATGTGATCGATAAAAAGCAACCATATAATCTTATCTCAACAGGTTGAATGAATTAAAAAGACGCGAGGTTGTATGCTACATGAATTTGGAGGAATCATGCACAAGATCAAGCCGTGTGTGACGTGAGAGAAAAAAAAAGTTCTTTTTGAGCCATCGCACGAAGCTGAAGAGGAGTTGTTGCATGTGTTGAAGTCACCGAAAGGTTTAGAGAGAGAAAGAGAGGAGAGAGAAGGTATTTTACTACTTTGATTTAGAAATGAGTTTTGATCTGTTTTCTACGAAATTCAGACATATGATTCTCTCTAGCCTTCTCATCAATCTTTAATATTCTAGTGAGATCGTTCTGGCATATATTTTGTTATTAAGAGATATTATTCTATAGCATCAAAGATTAGTTCTTGAGGATATTATTTATAATCAAAGAAAAAACTTTGTATTCTATTATTATTTTATAGTGAAAGATTTGTTGCTCGCCACCGTAATTTTTTCAATCACTTTGAGAGATTTTTCACATATTTTTTTTGTGCCTCTAATTTGATTTAATTTTTATATTATAGTCATCATCCTATTTAAATTTATGCATTAGGAGAAAGATGATAATTCTCCAAATATATCTTCAACCTTTTTCCAACACATGGTCTTAAGGTTAAGATGCCATTGTCACAACCCATGACATGATTTTGAGACCCTAAGTTGGTTATTGCGATCAAAACCAGATTGTATTAGAGAAATTGTCCATCACCCCGACAACAATTTGTCTTGATCCGTGCTGATTTCATTCAGCTCTTAGTCCTCATTGTAGTGGTCACAAAACCTTTTTCAGTCCTTATGTATAAATTAAATAATTCAAGGCAATACAATGCACAAATAATAATAATAATAATAATAATAATAATAATAATAATAATAATAATAATAATAATAATAATAATAATAATAATATATATATATATATATATATACACATATATATCCTTAGAAAATACTAAAATATATGAATGTAATTTTTATGATTGTAGTATCAAGAAAACTTCAGTAATTCTCTTAAATTGGTTTTTTCTCGATTTCTTCTATTTAAGAAGATATAATTTGGCAACAAATATAAGATTGCAAGTGAGTTGAAGTATTAACATGACATCCCTAAGAATGACTCCTCCTCCAAGATCAATGCATCCAGACTTGGATGCTTGAATGGATGTTCCATTTGGTATCTGAATTGATTGTGCATGAAAGATTGAATTGAAACTAACTAGTAAACTGATCACATCTATTTGTCATATGCATTGAGGTTCTTGTATCTAAAATCCAATAAATTTTAAAAGTTAAAGATTTAAGAGTGCTACCAGATAATGGTTCAATGACAGGTTCATCTGAACCTAAAATGTTCAACAACTTCTGAAATTGTGCTTCACTCAGTCCCATTACAGATTTAATCCCAGTTGATGATGCTTATGCATGATTGATGGCATCAGGAATTTGTGCAAAATTGGTAGAGGCAACCTTTGCTATAGGTAATCTTTTACCTTGTTTCGTTGACATAGGCATCTTATTTTAGTCTTTTTGGATGGATTCCAGTTAGCTCGAAACCCATTTAACCGGAAGCAGGTGGCTCTCACATGTCCTTCTCTTCCACAGTAATCACAACTAGGTTGCTTACTGCCAAGTGCCCCGTTTGCTTTAGAACCTTCAATATTCTTTGCATGAAAAGCAGTAGGCACAATGTTGGACTCACGAGCAAACTTTCTTTGTTGTTCCTCATGAATGACAAATGATTATATCTTCCCAAGAGAGGGAAGAGGACCATAACTTAGAATGTTCGACCTTACTGTGCTAAAGGTTTCAAAGTTAAGAATCATGAGAAATTGATGGCCCTTTTTTCTTTCCCTTCGCGCAACATATGTGGCGGCAACATTGCATGTGTCATAAGTTGGTACCTAGGTGAAGTTATCAAGTTCATCCCATAGTCCTCTCAACTTGGAGTAACAATATGAAACAATCATTCTTTCCTGCTTTAAAAAACATATCTCAAATTTAAGTTGATAAATTCTAATTTCATTACCTTATGAGAATCTTTCTTTAAGATCCTCCCAGAGTGTTTTGACATTTTCTATATGTAACGATGGATTGAAGTTCTTTCTCTGATGAATTGAACATCCAAACTATAAGCATGGAATTACAAACTTCCCATTATTCTGCTATTTTTATGATCCTCAAATATCATGTTAGCCTTATTGTTTAATCTTGTCAAGTTTTTATTTTAGACTATGATATATCTATTTGATCCATGTTCTTATAATCAGTTTGATCATGCACCATTATTGTTAATTTAACCTTAATCATATTCTTTATTTGTTTCTTTATTGGATGTGTCTTGCTTGCTATGAAATGGAAATCTTACACCACCATTACTGGTTTGACCTTAGTCATATTTGTTTTTTTTTTAATTATTTCAGATGTTCTTTCATGTTTGAGTTGGAGCGTTGCATCATCAACATTCTTTCTACCTTACCTAGAGTGTGCTTTGTCTTGATGTGTAGCACAAGTTAAGTTTTTATATAAACTGAAAAAAAAAAATAAAAGCCATCATGTAGTAGCATTATGGTATGGTCCAATAATCATAGCGCCGAGGCCACTAGGCTACGACCCAAAAGTAGTGCCAATTTTTGTTTATTTATTTTTTTAAAATATGATACTATATATTTTTTCTGTTAAGTTGCTTATTTAATTAGTACTATTTAAACTATGAGGATATGCATAACGAATAATGTGATCATACTTGTTTCTCAGGTATGGTTAATTATTAAATTAAATTTAAGAATATAATTTTTATTCTAACTATATTATTCGTATTATGATCTAAATAATAATTATCTCTATTTTAACTTAAATGATATGTATGTCATTCTTACTATATTATTAACTTTTTGTTTTAAATAAGATTATGTTTGTACCCTCAAACTCATTCTGCACTAATGATTAGACCTTATAATCAATATGTGTGACCTTTAAAATTTTATTTATGATTTTTCTTGCATCAAATCTGAGTCACCCAATGCTCATATTAGATTTTTTTCTTGATTAACAATTCTTTGAAATCTTAAATTCATGGAATCCAAAGATAGTAAATAGATTAAAAGGTAAAAGTCAAAAATCAAGAATCATCATGATATACCTAATGCATCATTGATTTATTGTTCATTATTAGCATGATGTTGTATTGTTTGCATAATATACTCTATAAAAATGAAGAGCTCTTTCTAAAATAATAATATAAAAAAGTTGAAAAGCAACTTTCCATATTTTAAGCAAATATGAGCTTCATAGCTCACAGGAGAATTGTGTCTCTTATATTTGGTTCTTGCATGCGTAGATTAGTGATAGGTGGGCAGATGATGTGTAGCGATGATGCTCTAGTGATTAACGTTCAGATGGACTTAGAAAATAGGGCAAAAGTATCTTTTAGAACTTGAGTTGTAATGAGGATGACATTATATCATTCAAAAGATTACCAAACTTATGTATTACTTTGGATGCTTAGACTTCTATTTTGGGATATTTTTTAATAACTTTAAAAATCTAAACTTCAACATTCAAATATTATTTAGATCCTTTCTTATTTCATCGAAGTATACATATTAGTCTTATAGATGCGTCATTTTTTTTACCAATATAATCAATATTTTAGTCAAGAGACAAAGTATTGTGTAACTCCTTCAAACATAATATTTGTAACTAATTAGTTAGAATTGCTTTTGAGTGCATTATAAGAATATTTTATGATTTCGCAGAGCAAATATGACTTAATGACATTAAAATCATAAATTTACCCATAAAATTTTCTATTCCTGTTGTTGCAGAGCGTACGACTTTTTAAATACTTTGATTGTGGTCAAACTATCATATTCTCATTTTTTTGTCCATAAATTGTTATCATCGCTCCTTTTTCAGATGAACTTTCTTCTCGATATCTTCTCTTTTTTTCAACCTTACAACTCATATACATCTCTTATAATGCTCTAACGCCATGAGGAGAGAAGATGAGAGAGACTATGAAGGAAAAAAATATGAAGATGAATAGGAGGTTCGACATCATTTAAATAGAGAAAGAAAAAAAATTATATAGAATTTGAGTCAAATAATAATTCTTGTGAATAAATTTGGATATAATTGTAACTCTTTCAAATGAGTTCGTATGTGATTAAAATTCTTCATGAATAATTTTTTATGTCACTAAAAATCATTTAGAATCTAATTTGGATAAGACTGGAATTATAATTATATTATGATTCAAATATTATCCTTTTTTAATCATAATTATATATTATTCACATCTTATCTTCTTTTCTATCCTTTTATTTTTTAATAAGTATTTGATTGACTCCGGATCAGTGTTACATTTCTGTTACTATTATTTCACATGACATATTGAAAAGAAAAAAATAAATAGCATGTAACATATGAAAAAAAAAACTGTAACTCCAAACTTAATTTTTAAAATTATTGATAAAAAATATATGTGTGTCTTTGTCGAATATTAAATTAATATTGATCGTAATTAAAAAAAGTTCAAAGCACAATGTAAAGGAGAATAAAATTAGTCTTAAAATTGCGGTGGAATGGTAAAAGAAATCAACGTGAAATTGTTGCACCAGGTTATATTCCCTTTTAACTATTTGTTCACGCGCCGACGACAACTCGTTGGATCATGGCAGCAGCATTCTCGTAAGACGAGCCTCCTGGTTGCACAGCCTTCTTGGCTTGCTCTGCGAGCTCCCTCGACCTCCTCCTCCTCGCCGCGCCTTCCTCCCCTTCGTCCATCAAGCAGCGCACGGCCTTCTCGATCTCCTCCTTCCTCACCATCACGCCGCCGCCGACGTTATGAAACCCTCTGGAGGTGCCGGCGCCCACGCCGACGCCAACCCTCAGCACCTCCAGCACCAGCGTCTCGTTCAGGAACTGCTCCGCGAAGTGCGGCCATGTTATCATGGGCACGCCGGCGGCTATGCCCTCCAACGTCGAGTTCCATCCACAGTGCGTCAGGAAGCCGCCGACCGCCGGATGCGACAGGATGGTCACCTGAGGCGCCCATCCTCGGATCAAGAGGGCCCTGGACTTCGTCCTCTCCTCGAATCCGTCGGCCAGCCATCTCTCCACCTCCGACGACTCGTCGCCGGCTTTTATCACCCATATGAACGGATGATTCGAAGCCTCCAGGGCCAGTCCGATTTCTTCCACCTGCGCTTGGCTGGTCTTCGCGAGGCTACCGAAGCTAACGTACAGAACTGAGCTCGGCTGCATGGAATCCAGCCAAGCTACACAGTGCTCCTCGTCGACGGCGGCCTTATTTCCTCTGTCGGCCATCGACTGGGAGGCATCACCCTTGCACAGGAACATCGGACCTATCGTCCAGACCTTCGTCCCTGTGGTCTCTTCGTAGGTCTTTGTGTACAAGGGCTCCAATTCCTCGAAGGTGTTGACGATGACGCCGGTGGTTCTGGGCTCCTCCTCCAGCACCTCCAGGACGAAGCTTTCCATGTTCGCCCACTTGCTGCGCCCCAGGATTTGAGTCCTGGGGATCTCGAGCCGATGAGGAAACCCGGGCAGGACGAAGGCCGCCGCGTCCTCCTGGTCGACCTTGTCGTGCAGCTTGTGGCGAAATATGAGGTACCGAGCGAGAAGAGCGAATCCGCCGAAGCCGTTGAACATGAACCTGGGGATCCCAAGTTCCCGAGCCATGGCGCCCGTCCACGGGTGCATGGCGTCCGAGACGACGCAACCCGGCGGCAGCCTGTGCTCCCGGAGGTGCGACGTCAGCGGTCCGCGAAGCATGCTGCATGCTTCCATGAAGTGCTTGTTATGCTCGATGGACGGCAGGGCGTCGAGGTTCTCGCACCCCGCCGGTAAGCCGACTTCGGTGGACGGGAAGTAGAGGGAGACGAAGTCGATGGGCAGGTTCGACTCCTTCACACGCTCGATGATGGCCTTGATCCGCGAGGCGTTCACAGGGGTTGTGACGAAGGTGACATGGACGCCATGGCGGGCGAACAGATGTGCCATGTCCACCATGGGAATCATGTGGCCCGGCGCCATCAACGGGACGAGAACGAAGTGAGGCGCCGCATCCTTTGTGCCCTCTGCTGCGGCTAATTGAGAAGCCATGACTGATGCTGGTTGTGTATGGGAAAGAAGTAGAGGCTACTTCTTGTAGCAAGGAGACTAGTGAAGTATAATGGAGAATGGTCCTTGTCACTTGAGTTAGAGTGGAAGTTGGATATCATAGAAGTAATATTTTTCATTTAAGTAAATTTTAAAGTTAAATTTTCTCGTACGATGAAATTTTACCCATTACAGTTCGTTATCATAAATATTAATTAAAATAAATTCTGAACATATTATAATTATAATAAAAAAAGAGTACTCATTACTTTTATTATTTTTATTTTCTTCCATGACAAAGTCAATTTATTTGTTGGATGGAAGAAGAGAACGAACTCAATGAGTAAGCAACCGTGCCGTGTGAAATTTTCCATTTCAGAATAGTTTAACATTATTTGAAATTTATAGATATTTTTAGAGTTGCTTGATTTATCAACAACTAAAACAATTTGGGATAATATATATATATAATATATATATATATAAGGAATAAATTAAGTCTTATGTTATGCATCCTCAATTTTTAAAAAAATATCTTTTAGGAAAGGTAAATAAATAATAATTATTTTAAAAGAATCCTAACTTTAAAAAAATAACAAAATATGGCACATTAATTATTAATAAAAAGTTCATTTAAACAGTTATTATGTTAATAACGTGCTAGAAATTTAAAAATAATTATTGTAAAAGAGTTCTAAGTCAAAATTATTTTCATTACTTTAATTCAAAATAATAAATATATTTTAAAAATAATTATTATAAAGGGGTTCTAAGGACTTATAAAGCAATTCTAAGTCAAAATAATTCTTTTAAAAAAAGCCATTTAAAGAATAAATATATAGTTTATAAAATCTTATATTTGAATTTAAATTATTAAACACAAAGGAGATTGAGTTGACTTGCAAAATAACACATCTTAATTTTCATATTTTTATTTCAACTTATATTTTTTTGAAATTATTTTGTTTTCATATTAAATTTTACTATTAGAATTTGAATAATTGAATTATGAAAATTGAGTTAGAATAGTTATGTTTGTTATTTTTTATTTTATCTAATAAATATTTATTCATAATTTTTTACGTCACTTTTATGTTAAAATTAAATAATTGATAGGCTTATCGAGTTGTGATATTAATTTCATTCCTATAAAATAAATATTTTATGTAAAGACTGAAATATGTGTTATAATTATTGAGTTGGAATAATTTATATATATAAATGTTCGTGTGTCATATGGGTTAATAGACTAGTGAAATATAATATAAATAATTTTTTTCCTAAAAAAACTATCTAAGAAATGCAACAAAATCATTATTTTCTTAATCTTTACAAAAATATATATTTTTTATCATTAGCAAAAAAAATATTGTTCCACTTTTTCCTTTTATAATTATCTTTTATTTTTATTAATATTTGTTATCTTATTTACTTTTCATTCAAACATAATATCTTTTTGTTTTTTTCCAATCAAATACTATCGAAAATTAAGAGTTCCAATGTATCAAGAAATTGTCATGGAAAAAATGGGCATGCAGACATGAAGAGGAAGAAGAGGCCAGGAAGAGCTCTCCATCGATCGATCACATTATGATTGAGTCATAAGGTGTATATGGAATGACAACGATGTGTGCATGAATAGATGAACAGTTGAAATATTCAATTTGAACACGCGCGCGTGAGTGAGAGAGAGAGGAGGG
>LTAE01010450.1:3291-16836 GCA_001647135.1 Pontederia paniculata
TGTTATGGCAGTTCTCCTGACCCTCCAGCTGCAACAAAAAAGGAAAGAATTCAAATTTCAAATGTTCAAACAACTAAAATCATGAAATTTGGTCAAAATCTTCTTAAATTTCCAAAATCCAATAATGATGATACCGAATATTCAAAAAGTAGAAAATGGAAATAATTCAGCACAAATTATTTACGAAAGTGGTTATTGGGGTAAGCTTTTCGGGAACGGGGTCAACCTAAATAAGTGTACATTTTCCTGTCATCAAGCCCCATCATATTTATATATAGTTTTGGTCAACCATAAGAGGAGTATCTTGGCCCTATTGTAGTTGATCAATCCAAAATTTAAGTCATGCTCGATGTGCCCATTCCATGAACAATTAAAAGCACTCAAAGGGCTAGCTAGCTTAACTAGGTAGTAAGTTTGTGAAGGATTATGGAAAGATAAGTGTGTCATTGACATCTTTGCCGGAGAACGATTCTTTCAAGTGGAATGTTATGGTGGAAGAAATTTTACTCAAATGAAACATGCTATGGTCACAACCCTGGTTCTAGCTTTGTCAAAATTTGATAAGTTGTTTATCATTGAGTTTGATGCTTGAGGAATTGGAATTGGTGTTGTGTTGAGGTAGGAAGATGGAGCTATTGCATATACTAGCAAATCTCTTGCAAAAACTCACCTTAGTTGGTCTGTGCATAATAAGGAGATGATCAACATTATTCATACTATCACCGATGGAGGCTTTTATTTGATCGATCATCGATTCAATATTCATATTTATCATGGAAGTTTAAAGCACTATTTCGAACAAGGGATTACTTCAATACAACAAGAAAAATAAATTTCCAAGTTGTTGGGATATGATTATGAGACCATTTATAAGAAAGGCACTAAAAATCTTATTGTCAATGCTCTTCATTTTCTTCTTGAACATGGAAACTTAGCAACTATATCTATTTTAACCATTACTCCCTTGGATTTTATTCTTCAAGAATGGCAAGAGGATGATGCTATGAAAACTTATTCATGAATATCAAGATAAACCCCTTTCAGTTCCACCATATTCTTGGTGTTCCCAAAATGTTCTCTTTAAAAGTAAAATGTTTTTAATATCCAACTCAACTCAATTAAGTTGACCTTAGTACAGAATTTCATGGTTCTCTAATAACTATTAATTTTGATGTACTTCACATATGAATATGTTTTTCGAGAATTTTATTGGATGGGTATGATAAATGGTATTAAGATGTTGTTGAATGTGATGTTTGTCAACGTCATAACGGAGAGGCAGTTGCAAGTTTAGGGTTACTACAACCTCTCCCTAGTTCCATCTTAGGCACGGGTTGACATTTTTTTTGGATTTCACTGAAGGTTTGCCTCCTTCCATAATGGAATTACAATATTTGTGATTGTGGATTGCCTTATTAAGTATGCTTATTTTTTGTGTTGTCTCTCATCTATATATTTTTTAGATATATTTATTGAAAATATTATCAAGTTATGTGGTATGCCGTGATCAATCATTAGTGATGGGGTCAATTTTCACTAGTCAATTTGGAAGGATCTTTTTCATTTACAACAATTCAAATATTAGCATAGTTTATCATCCTCAAACTGATGGACAAACTAAAGCTGTAAATCCGTGTTTGTCGATATTTATCAAGTGATAAGTCTAAAGATTAGGTAAAATGGCTTTCTTGTCCAGAATGGTGGTACGACAACGCTTATCACTCTTCCACAAAGCTGACTCCTTTTGAAGCCATATATGGATATCCTCTATCTGCTATTGAACAATATTAATCAAGTGTTACAATTGTTGATGTGGAATCGCATGATCGGAATCAAATAACAAAGTTATTGAAAGATAACCTTAGCAACTCTTAATCTCATGTGAAACAACAAGCTAATAAAAGGCGAAGTGAGTGAAATTTTCAACTTTGGGATTTGGTTTCCTTGCATCTAAAGCCATATAAACAACTTTCTATTCATATAGAGCTAATAAAACTATTTTTATTATTTTATTGACCTTACAACATTCTGGAGTGAATTGGTCATGTATCCTATCACCTCTATTTGCCCCTAGGATCTTGTGTTCATCCAGTGTTTCATGTTTTTGTCTTAAGAAGAAGCTAGGTGACAATGTTCTAGTGCAAATACCATCTTTCAAATTTAGATTCAAATGGCAATGTTCATGCAATACCTAAACCTATTTTGAGAAATTTTATTCAGCACGAGGCCTATGTTGTTATTGAATGGTTGATCAAATGAATGTATTTGCCAAACTTGGGAGCACTAACAATCTCTAATGAAGTTTTTCTAAGATTTATGTTGCTTAGCCTTGGGGACAAGACTATTTTCAAGGAAGACAGAGTGATCGAATCATGTATCTTAATTAGGAGTCTTATTTTAACTACAATTAGGTGTTTCATTATTAGGATTAGTTTATCTATTTCTTACTTTTATTATATTTACTTTTTCTTTAGCTATACTTGGATTAACAATTGTATTGGATGGGGACCATTAAACATTTGTTACCATGCTATGAGAAATAATCTTTCTTTTGGTAGTTTGCGTGGAACAATTATCTTGGAGGCTTGACCCACTCGAAGTGGTCAATTGGTAGTCTAATCCCTCGAAGTGATAAAGTTAGGCTTCTTGTTGGACTAGGATCCTAACATACTAGTATACTTACGATGCCTTGATCTAGAAGCCTAATTGCTTTTATTACAAAAAATAACACAATACTTAATGATATTAAAAATGTTAATGATATACTTGGTAAAATTTAGTTAATGTATCAAATTACTTTTAAATATAGAAACTTTCACAAAATATTTTGTGCTAACATTCCTAATAATTGAAATTCCTTGCGTGTATGTATTCATGAATGGGTGTTATGGATGGTACCAAAACATAATGTTTAGATACCAGCTTGTTGCAAAAAATGTGTGTGAGAGAAGAAATCACATATAAAAGATTACACTAATATTTAACGAGGTTAACACACACTAGGCTATGTTCGGGCAGTAATGAATATTTATTCAAAATTGGAGAATTACAAATAGAATAGTCTCAAGACCCATTGAAAGGGTCACCAAGGATCTCCAAGACCCTTCCTCCCTTAGTTCCAAATGGCGCCGCCTTAGATGGGATCTCTCCCTAAGGATATCAGATGGGGATTAACCACATGATTAAAGAAGAATACCATTGATGTTACATCTTCACATTGTTTATAGCCTCATGAATCCTAAACTCCAATATCAACTTTAGGAAACCTCAAATTTTTAGAGATGAACAAAATCCTAACTAAATAGACAAATAGAGTCCTAAATAAATAGAGTACAAATTTAATTTCAAATTCCAAACGAATTCAAGTCAAAATCTAACAAATCCCCATGTGACTTGAATTCCTCCTATGACAATAGAACTATCATACTCTGCTACCTTATTTGAATAAGCATGACTTTCATGGCTTTCTCATTTGTTGATGCAGTTCGCCTGACCACCTCGCCCACATATTTATATGGGTGTGGTTCGCATTGCCACTTGTAGATTCAGATGAGTGAAACACATTTTTTCCACTCGTAGATTTGGATAGACACAATCCACTTGGTTTGTCTATCCACGAATACATACAATTGTGCCTCGCTTGATCTAGTGCATATTCATATTGACAGAATATGTCTTGCCCAACTATTGATTGTATTGGACGTGGTCAACTTGTTCATTCATCGATACCTATTTGATCAACCTACAATTTCATGTCAACGTGCTTACTTCCCTTATGTTTGTAGAACCATACGTGCATAGTTAGATCGCATATTAAGATTTTCATGACCTCATACCTACACTAAGATGGACGAGACTGGCCTCACATGACCACAAATTCAAATGTACATGGCTTGTTGACAAATACAAATGGATAGGCTCGTTCATCCTGAGATTTAGATAGACAAGGCCCATTAGCCCATTTGTAGATTTTGATGTATAGCCTAGCTGGCCCACCCTTATATTTAGATGGAGAAGCCTGCCTAGCTCGTTCATAGATTTTGATGAGCATGGTCAACCTGCGGATTCAAATGGATAGACTCTCCTAGATCGCCAAGCATTGGTGCAGATGCCTTGCCAGTGCGATGTCGGTGTCATTCCTTTGTGACGGTGCTCGCCATGCAAAGCCACCCAACACAGCGGCATCGGTCTTCTTGTGTGGCGGCACATGCCCATGCAAGCTCACTTGTGGGGAAGTGGACGCCCATGTCATGCTTGCCTGCACGGTAGTGTGCCCTTGCGCAATGGCACACACTGATGTGGTGAAGGTGCTCTATTTGTGCAATGCTACACGCCCATGTCGCGCCCGCCTGTGCGGCAATGCAACCCACTGTGGCGAGGGACACCTGCGTCTACGGCGCCCTGCCTTTGCAGCGCCGCATGCCCATGTCGTGTCTACCTATGCGGCAGCGAGCGCCCTTACAGCGGCGCATGCCCATGCGCAATAGTACTTGCGTGCCTATGTGGTGCAGCACCTGATCATGATGTGGCACCCTTCCATTGCAACACTACAAACCCATGCTCTTGCTCGCACAGAGATACATCCGCTTGTTGGCGCCCGAACGTTTAGCATTGCCATCTCCACTAATATTTTTTTTCTCGTCGGAATTGTCATTGATGCCTTCCCTTCGCTCGATGATATCAGATGGGATCTCTCTTTAGGGATATTAGATGGGGATTAACCCATAGGATTAAATATGGGGATACACTTGATGTTGCGTCTCCACCATACATACATACATACATACATACATACATACATACATACATACATACATACATACATATAACTCTACGAATAAGACAATTTGTTCAGGTGCATCTACTCCTTTCATCGGATGTATGTAATCTTATGTGTAGCTATATTTCCAGTGACGCCTTTGATATCTTGAGATATCTTTATATGCAACGCCACCTTAAATTGCTTTTATATTGTGCTATTATTGGTTACTCTATGGCTAATATGATTTATACAGATTTGAGGTTCTTCATTTGAAAGAAAATATTAACTTGTGAAAGTAATATGGGGTGTTTTAGTTGAGCGGAATTCCAATAACAAAACATGTTTCAACATTTTTCGGTAGATTTTTCTCAAATATGTGGACTGCAACATCCAAAAGCTTTATTTGAACATCTTTATTAAAAAAACCAATGAGGTAACAATTGCATATATCATTTTTTTATTGGTTCCTCTCAATTAAGGTCCATATTGTATATTTCTAAATTTAAGTTATGATTAAATAACTCTGAACCAGTAATAGTTTTAAAAAATGAAAAATACAACTTCATTAGCTAGAATCAAATTTTCCATATTTCGAGTCATGTTTTGGAAGCTTCATGATAATTTATAATAGCTATATCTTAGAGTCAAAGTATACCTATGAAAAAATTCCATACATTAAACTTTAACATCTATAACGATAAAGATTAAATGAATATATTAAAGAATTATGAACCGTTACATATATGCTATTATACTATATTTTAAATAATAAAACCTATGAATCATTGATAATTTATCAACATGGAAGAAAATTTTCTAAATTACTATACACAATAATATTATTAATACCAACTAAAGATCAAAATATTGTTGGATCAACCATTAATTTCAACAATACAGTTATCCTACATAATGAAGTCAAGGGAACATACAAAATAATTATATTTTACGGAGAAAATAATCACATTTATCAGTAGTAAGATGTAGACATGAGATTAAGTAAGAAATAAATCGAGAAAGCATTTCGTGCACTTGCGATCATTAAAAATTTTAAAAAAATTAAAAAATAATTATCACTAATGAATTAATTAGTCTAATCACATATCAAATTCTTGTCCTCTTGTGTTTGTGAACTCGCTTAGATTACCACCACTCCACCGCACTCTTGACAAGTAAGGTCATCACTGTTGCATGCAAAAACCAAAGCGACAACTCATAGCGATCCCATCATTGTTGCATGTCACCTCGATATTGCATGACAAGCAAGGCCACGTAAACACCACTCAAATCATAGTAGAGTGTCCTTATCAGACGTGTTTAGAGGCATTTTGGATGAAGTTACTTGTAGCACCCGAACCCAGCACGGGTCGGGGACACGAGCGTATTAGCAAAGCAGGTCGTGTCCACTCAGGACGGGCTGTGTTGACAAAATGGATCGTGTCCGTCGAGAAAATGGTTCGTATTATGCTGACATGACAAAGTCCTCTCATACTCAAATTAGGATTAATCATGTTTAACATTTTCTAAATCCTAATCTACCTCTATATAAACCTAAAGGACTAAATTTATTTCCCCTAAACCTCATTAGTTTTCTACTGAACCGCCGTCAGGTGATATCTCTCTCCTCTCTTCATTGCTCTCTATTTTCTCCTCTCTCTTATACGGAATCCTTTTTGTCTTCACATTTGGGAATAGTGCCAGAAGACTTGGACCGAGATCGACGCTGCATGGATAAGAGAGAAGACAACACCTCATGAAGACGGGAAGAGAGAGATGACGTTGAACGATGCACAAATAGAAAATAATTTGCTCAAGAAAAGGTATGTAATCGTAATTAAGGTTCTCGATATCTAATAGAATAATAAAGTTTGATTATAAAAATTTATTTCCTTGGAAAAATCTTCAGTCACCGGAAGTGTCGTTATATAACATGGTACATGTAGTTATACAACACGATTTGAATCCGGCGGACTTAAGACCGCGTCGTCTCAACGTCGGTCATTTTCCATGTTCAAAACCATCACCCGTGTGAAGTGGATCGTGTCGGCTTTCATTGCGGATCATGTTCTTCATGAAAATTGACGAAGGAAACAATGCCCTAAATCGAACTGTATCGCCTTCTGACGCGATGCACAAACCCTAATACCAGCGGATTCCGTCGCATGAGAACCCGGATCGTGTTCCACCGAACATAGTCCACGGCTGAAGAAAAGACCCTTATGCAGAGGAATAAGGCTCGTGTCGACCTTCAACACGGGCCGTATTGCCTCGCAGAAATATCCTACCACTTTATTTTGCGCCTTATTTTTAGATGATTTAATTGTATTGATTGCTTGAATATGATATGTTGCATGGTGTAGGTATTGGAATCCTTACCGAAAACCTAGCCAAACTAATAATAGGATTTAAAATCTATGATGATTGTGATTAAATTTATGTATGAAGAGGAGAACCCCCGATGAATTGAGAGATTTATCCCTATTATTATCGTCAATTGAATTAAGTTCCTTCAGAGACTATTGTATTGTTTATGGAGATCTACATGGGTCTAGGGTTGACCCCATAGCCTAGCTAGCCCGGGCATAAGCTGAATCTTCAATATGTTGATAAGGTTCACATTGGTTGCTAATGACTATTTCACCAAAGGCAAGATAAATAGAATGAAAAAAAAGGGTGGCTTGAATATATTGAATGAGAAAGATATGTGCATTCCTGGATGGATACAATTGATATTCTTGCCATCAACTAATAAAGATATTGCGAGGTAATGTTACATGTTAATGTGGATATTAAGATCATTGAGGTAATCAATTGTCCTATTGTTCCTTCTTAAGTTGTTAATTGCCAAGTTACATTCTTTTACATATTGAGGATTTTATTTATGATCTTTACATATTGAGTGTCACAACTCATGGTTCTCCCTTGCAAATTCAATTTTACAGTAAATCCAAATGCCTAATAGATGTCGATGATGCTGATAATGATGGTGCTTGTGATGGTCTACTCTGTACATGAATAGGGTCCTGGTTGAGTTTTGAGTCTTATGGAAATGAACTCTGATTATTAGTATTTTATTTTTATGTTAGCTTTCTGTTGGAACTGATGTAATGGATTTTTAGTGTTTATCTATTGGAAAAGAGCGTTTTAGTCTAAATGTTGGTTTTAAATGATATGGGTTAACCTATTGGTCAAAGTAAAGTTAAATGAAGTAAGCCCATAGTGTCCCCGATGTCATATTTTTCCAAGTGGCGATGTGTGATTTGGGGGCATTACTATTCGGTATCAGAGCCTAATGAGGAGCACTCTTTTAGTCGTCCCTAGATAAATAGAGGTCTATGTGCAAGCATCAGGGCCATCATCACGCCATCAGGCATGAGTTAAGTTATAGTATAGGCATTGTCTCTAATTGAAAAGTCGTATACTTGTAGATGCCTCCGCGACGTTCTGTTGTTAGGCGAGCAAACCCTCCTCCAAAACACTCGACATCAAACCATACTGAGGATATTGCTATATCATCAACCGAGGACCGCAATGAATTCCTTAATATTCTGATGAGGGAAGATCAGAGACAACACAATCGAGAAGAATCAAGGGATATGATTGAGAGATTCCTGAAGCAACAACCCCCTAAATTCCATGGGGCTGAAGATTTTGGAAAGGCCGAAAAGTGGATCGAGAAGATGCAAGAAGTCTTTGAAGATATGTAGTGTACTAGAGAGTGAAAGTTGACCTTCGCCATAAATCGTCTCATGGATGATGCTAAGGACTCGTGGAAGGCCGCTAAGGGCACAAAGTTTGCAACACAAGATATGGTCTTACGGAAGGACTTTAAGAAAGTTTTTGAAGCCCGCGACCAGATGCAAGAAGAGTTTCTAAAATTAAAGCAATGGGACATGATTGTTGAACAATACCTGATCAAGTTCCTAAGGCTTGAGAAGTATTGCACCTTGGACAAGAACAAAAGTCGAGAACCAAGAGGTTTGTCAATGGGCTGCATCATGGACAAAGAGCCAAGGTGATGGGTGGAAACTACAAGACTCTGCAGGATGCCTCCGAACTCGCATCAGAGTCAGAATGAGAGCATGAAGAATGTAAACATGAAGAATGAAAGAAAGCACAAAAAGTGAGAGAGGCAGCACAACCACAATTTCAAGGTAGGGCCAGGTGGGAAGATAGGAGACAAGACATGGTCCCTGATAGGAGAGAGCTTCGTCGTGATGATCGCCCAATACCCTACGAACTACGTAACACCAATCCCAGCCACCGAGACAGTAGGTTGCTAGCCCATGCCCACATTGTCAAAGGTTCCATATCGGAGAGTGTCGACACAAGACTGGTGCTTGTCTCAACTATGGATAGATGTGTCATTTCGCGAAAGACTGCCTAGAACAGCGGAAAGGAGATAGGGATACACGAGAGACAAGTGGCCAGCTAGGATTGGTGCAAGGCTGAGTATACAACATGATGGTTGAACCTGAATCAGAACCCGAGCCACATGTTTATGACTCCTTGGGTATGACCACTGTACCTTATTCATTCTATGATATTATTAATAACATTATTCATAAGGAGGTTATTCCCTAATGACAATTAGAAGAAAGTGATATATGTTAGTGTTAGATTCGAGGATTAATCTAATTTTAAGGAGGTTATGATGTAACACCCCAACCCAGCACATGTCGTATCCTTTGAGGACATGGGTCGTGTTGGCAAAGTGGGTCGTGTCCGCCCAAGACACGGGTCGTGTTGCCAAGATAGACTGTGTCTGCTGAGGACGCGGACTGTGTTGTGCTGACATGGAAAAGTCCTCTCGTACTCAAATTAGGGTTAATCACATTTAAGATTTCCTAAATCCTAATCTACCTCTATACAAAACCTATAGGACAAAAAAATATTTTCCCTAAACCTCATTAGTTTTCTGTCCAGCCGCCAGGTGACATCTCTCTCCTCTCTCCTCTTTTCTCCTCTCTCTCACAAAGGGAATCATTTTTATCTTCACATTTGGGGAAGTGTCAGAAAAGTTGGATAGAGAGCGATGACGCGTGGAGGAGAAACAAGACAACACCTCACAAAGACGGGACAAGAGAGATGACGTTGAATGAGGCAAGAATAGAAGATAATTTGCTCAGAAAAAGGTATGTAATTAGGATCATAATTAAGGTTATCAGTATCTAATAGAAAAATAAAGTTTGATTATAAAAATTGGATTCCTCAGACAAATCTCCTGACACAGTTCATGTCGTTATATAGCACGGTCCGTATCCAGCGTACCTAAGACCGCGTTGTCTCAATGCCGATCATTTTCCATGTTCAACACCATCACCCGTGGGATGCGGATCATGCTGGCTTTCGGCGCAGACCGTGTTCTTCATGAAATATGGTGAAAGAAACAATGACCTAAAGCGGACCATGTCGCCTTATGATGTGATGCACAAACCCTAATATGACGCAGACCGTGTCGCTTGAGAACCTGGACCGTGTTCTACCAAACACCATCCGTGATCGAAGAAACGACCCTCATGCAGAAGAATATGGGCCGCATCGACCTTCGACGCAGGCCATGTTGCCTCACAAAAATATCCTACTACTTTATTTTGTGCCTTGTTTTTAGATGATTTATTTGCATTGATTGATTGAACATGATACGTTGTACGATGTAGGTCTAGGAAACCTAATCGAAAACCTAGCCTAACTAATAATAGAATTTAAAAGTTGTGATGATTGTGATTGAATTTATGTATAAAGAGGACCCCCGGTGAATTGAGAGATTTATCCCTATTGTTATCGTTAATTGAATTGAGTTTCTTAAGAAATTATTGTATTATTTATGGAGATCTACATGGGACTAGGGTTGACCCCATGGCCTAGCTGGCCATATTAGCACCGGGGATTATCCGAATCTTCAATACATTGATAAGGTCCACATTGATTGCTAATGATTGTTTCACTTAAGGCAAGATAAATAGAATGATAAAAAGGGGTGGCTTGGATATATTGAATGAGGAAGATATTGACATTCAAGAATGGATGCAATTGATATTCTTGTCATCAACTGATAAAGATATTGAGAGGTAATGTTACAGGTTAATGTGGACATTGAGATCATTAAGGTAATGAATTGTACTATTTTCCTTCTTCAATTGTTTATTGCCAAGTTACATTCTTTTACATATTGAGGATTTTATTTATGATCTTTACATACTTAGTGTCACGATTCATGGGTTCTCCCCTGGAAATTCAATTTTGAAGGAAATCCAAATGCCTAATAGATGTCAATGGTGCCGATGATGATGGTGCTCGTGATGGTCTGCTAGGCACATGAATAGGGTCTTGGTTGAGTCTTGAGTCTTATGTTAATGAACTCTGATTATTAGTATTTTATTTTGATGTTAGCTTTCTATTGGAACTGATGTAATGGATTTTTAATCTTATAATTGGAAAAGAATATTTTAGTCTAAATTGTTGATTTTAAATGTTATGGGCCAACATGTTGGTCAAAGTAAAGTTAATTGATGTAAGCCTGTAGTGTCCCCGAGATCATATTTTGCCAGGTGGCGTGGTGTGATTTTTGGGGCGTTACATTACTACACCTGTTTTACTTTAGATTGATCAATATAATAAATACATTATTTTATAGAAGTCAAAATTTAGAAGAAGTATCTATATTCGAATAAAAAATCTCCAATTATGTGTCCCAACTAATAATGTATAATTTTACAAGTTTTAGTAAAGAAGATCACTAACTAATAAAGATCCTTTTTTACCTATTATAAAGTAACTAAATTGACACAAACTAGATTCACGCACGGTGCAACTCATCCCGTCATTATCATGTGTGCCATCATCATTTAGTCGTGAATAATGATTGCCTAAAAAATCCAATACAAGGTAACTTTACTTCTGTAAGCTAAAGTTTAATATATAAAATTCATATAAATTAAATTAAATCATGCTTTATCATCATCAATAGAGTATACAAAGTAAATATTATAAGAATTACTCAATAAATTGCAAAAATTAAACCCTAGATGCATCCATAGTTGAAATTTTTTTTGTCATATTAATTGTTAGCTTTGATTGAAAGAATATGTGCATAAGGATCCTTATATTAATTCCTATATAATTGAATGCGACCGACTAATTCAATCCTGAGAACTAAAACCAACTCAAATTTGGTTCTTGAGTCCTAATCCGATTAAGATCTGACCATGTACAAGTTGGCTTCTCCTAATTCAACTCGATCCGGTCTGACACAATAACATTAAATTTGAATTTTTGCTTCTTGTCCAACTCTTATCTTATCTTGATTTAGTACTTGTTATCATCAAACTTTTCTTTTATATTGTCTTTCATTCTTTTTAGTTAACCAGTTTATTCAAAATCCATGTTATCTTCTATTAGTTAGTGGATTTCGATAGTTAGCTAATATTAATTCTTGTGTAACGATACTCTACTAAGTTCTTTATTAAAAATACAAACGATGAAAGAAAAGAACGAAAACGATTAAGCGAAATCAAGAACATCCCACAAAAATCATATGAGACACACACAAAAACACATGAATAAACATTTGAGCCTATAAAAGCATATGATCACCCTATTTTAGAATGTTTTTTTATTGCTCAATTAAGAAAACCTACATGATACATTTTGATAAACCAACAATTATGAACTTAGTTCCAACATAAAGTAGACTCCATAATCTTGCCTAATCTCCAACCAAATAACTTGTGTATAATGTTTTTCTTCCAATAATCAAAAGATGCAAAGACACTACAAGAATAATGCATTTTAGCGACAGATAATTATGTCACTAGACCGTCGCTAAATAATTTCATGATGGCATAGCCCAGTCTAGAGACAAAAAAAAATAACATCGTTAAACAATAGTAGCTATTAGCGACATTTTTTACCAGCACTAAGTTGTCCATAAATCGTTGCTTAATTGACATAAATCTATTGCTAAAGTGTCATTATTTTTAATTTTTTGAATAAAAATGATGCAAGATTATCGCTAATCCATCAGCATGTCATCGTTAAGCTTTCGTTAAAATAGTCGCTAGTATGTCGCTAATTCGTCGCAAATCCATTGTTAATTATCAAAAAATTTGTCGCCAAGCTGTTGGCGAATACGCTACTATGTCACAAATTATCGAGCTAATTTTACTTTTTCTGTAATAGGTCATTGTTAGTCCGTCACTAATCATGATTCGCTGACAAAAAATAATTATTTTGTACATAAAACTTTACATACAATACATAATATCATCCATGCATAACACAATAAATAATAAAATTTAAAAGGCAATAGAAGTAATCGGATTACAATACAAGATTCAAAGTACGTTGATGACAGGAAAGGATATACCTAAATAGCTTGACCCAACCTCCAAAAAGCTTGCCCCGAGCTCCATTTTTGTAAACATTATCTGCTGTTTTATTTTCATTTTCCACACTTTGAATATTCAGTATTACTATATTTGGATTTTGAGAATTTGAGCTAATTTAAGGATGTTTAACCGGATTTCATGATTTCAGCTATTTGAACACTTGAAATTTGATGATCCTTCTCTTTTTGTTACAGCTCAGGAACCAGGGGAACTTCCATAACTGCCCCCAGATTTTGTGGAGGTTACCCCCCGGATATTGCGGAGCTTACCCCTCATCTGATCGAGATTTTGGGGATTTCGAATTTCTTTGACCTCCAGATTTTGGGGAATCAATAGAGGGGATACGAGGATGACATAAAGGAGGATATAAGGAAGAAGAAGAGGGGGGGGGGG